>JBAKBP010019245.1:0-45030 GCA_037953745.1 Lithodes maja
CTACGTCTCGTGTAGATAGCCCAGTTATAGAGGCTCTAAACCCCGCTTCGTGTCTCCACTATACAAGACCAATTCACTTTAGTGTCCAATCTCAGAAAATATTTTTAGAGAGAATATTATTTTGGTCAATTCAATGTTAACTAGCCTAGTTTTTAGGCTGATTTTAGCTCTATTATATGTCTACGTCTCGTGTAGATAGCCCAGTTATAGAGGCTCTAAACCCCGCTTCGTGTCTCCACTATACAAGACCAATTCACTTTAGTGTCCAATCTCAGAAAATATTTTTAGAGAGAATATTATTTTGGTCAATTCAATGTTAACTAGCCTAGTTTTTAGGCTGATTTTAGCTCTATTATATGTCTACGTCTCGTGTAGATAGCCCAGTTATAGAGGCTCTAAACCCTGCTTTGTGTCTCCACTATACAAGACCAATTCACTTTAGTGTCCAATCTCAGAAAATATTTTTAGAGAGAATATTATTTTGGTCAATTCAATGTTAACTAGCCTAGTTTTTAGGCTGATTTTAGCTCTATTATATGTCTACGTCTCGTGTAGATAGCCCAGTTATAGAGGCTCTAAACCCCGCTTCGTGTCTCCACTATACAAGACCAATTCACTTTAGTGTCCAATCTCAGAAAATATTTTTAGAGAGAATATTACTTTGGTCAATTCAATGTTAACTAGCCTAGTTTTTAGGCTGATTTTAGCTCTATTATATGTCTACGTCTCGTGTAGATAGCCCAGTTATAGAGGCTCTAAACCGCGTTTCGTGTCTCCACTATACAAGACCAATTCACTTTAGTGTCCAATCTCAGAAAATATTTTTAGAGAGAATATTATTTTGGTCAATTCAATGTTAACTAGCCTAGTTTTTAAGGCTGATTTTAGCTCTATTATTTGTCTACGTCTCGTGTAGATAGCCCAGTTATAGAGGCTCTAAACCGCGTTTCGTGTCTCCACTATACAAGACCAATTCACTTTAGTGTCCAATCTCAGAAAATATTTTTAGAGAGAATATTATTTTGGTCAATTCAATGTTAACTAGCCTAGTTTTTAAGGCTGATTTTAGCTCTATTATATGTCTACGTCTCGTGTAGATAGCCCAGTTATAGAGGCTCTAAACCGCGTTTTGTGTCTCCACTATACAAGACCAATTCACTTTAGTGTCCAATCTCAGAAAATATTTTTAGAGATAATATTATTTTGGTCAATTCAATGTTAACTAGCCTAGTTTTTAGGCTGATTTTAGCTCTATTATATGTCTACGTCTCGTGTATATAGCCCAGTTATAGAGGCTCTAAACCGCGTTTCGTGTCTCCACTATACAAGACCAATTCACTTTAGTGTCCAATCTCAGAAAATATTTTTAGAGAGAATATTATTTTGGTCAATTCAATGTTAACTAGCCTAGTTTTTAGGTTGATTTTAGCTCTATTATATGTCTACGTCTCGTGTAGATAGCCCAGTTATAGAGGCTCTAAACCCCGCTTCGTGTCTCCACTATACAAGACCAATTCACTTTAGTGTCCAATCTCAGAAAATATTTTTAGAGAGAATATTATTTTGGTCAATTCAATGTTAACTAGCCTAGTTTTTAGGCTGATTTTAGCTCTATTATATGTCTACGTCTCGTGTAGATAGCCCAGTTATAGAGGCTCTAAACCCCGCTTCGTGTCTCCACTATACAAGACCAATTCACTTTAGTGTCCAATCTCAGAAAATATTTTTAGAGAGAATATTATTTTGGTCAATTCAATGTTAACTAGCCTAGTTTTTAGGCTGATTTTAGCTATATTATATGTCTACGTCTCGTGTAGATAGCCCAGTTATAGAGGCTCTAAACCGCGTTTCGTGTCTCCACTATACAAGACCAATTCACTTTAGTGTCCAATCTCAGAAAATATTTTTAGAGAGAATATTATTTTGGTCAATTCAATGTTAACTAGCCTAGTTTTTAAGGTTGATTTTAGCTCTATTATATGTCTATGTCTCGTGTAGATAGCCCAGTTATAGAGGCTCTAAACCCCGCTTCGTGACCCCACTATACAAGACCAATTCACTTTAGTGTCCAATCTCAGAAAATATTTTTAGAGAAAATATTATTTTGGTCAATTCAATGTTAACTAGCCTAGTTTTTAGGCTGATTTTAGCTCTATTATATGTCTACGTCTCGTGTAGATAGCCCAGTTATAGAGGCTCTAAACCCCGCTTCGTGTCTCCACTATACAAGACCAATTCACTTTAGTGTCCAATCTCAGAAATATTTTTAGAGAGAATATTATTTTGGTCAATTCAATGTTAACTAGCCTAGTTTTTAGGCTGATTTTAGCTCTATTATATGTCTACGTCTCGTGTAGATAGCCCAGTTATAGAGGCTCTAAACCCCGCTTCGTGTCTCCACTATACAAGACCAATTCACTTTAGTGTCCAATCTCAGAAAATATTTTTAGAGAGAATATTATTTTGGTCAATTCAATGTTAACTAGCCTAGTTTTTAGGCTGATTTTAGCTCTATTATATGTCTACGTCTCGTGTAGATAGCCCAGTTATAGAGGCTCTAAACCGCGTTTCGTGTCTCCACTATACAAGACCAATTCACTTTAGTGTCCAATCTCAGAAAATATTTTTAGAGAGAATATTATTTTGGTCAATTCAATGTTAACTAGCCTAGTTTTTAGGCTGATTTTAGCTCTATTATATGTCTACGTCTCGTGTAGATAGCCCAGTTATAGAGGCTCTAAACCCCGCTTCGTGTCTCCACTATACAAGACCAATTCACTTTAGTGTCCAATCTCAGAAAATATTTTTAGAGAGAATATTATTTTGGTCAATTCAATGTTAACTAGCCTAGTTTTTAGGCTGATTTTACCTCTATTATATGTCTACGTCTCGTGTAGATAGCCCAGTTATAGAGGCTCTAAACCCCGCTTCGTGTCTCCACTATACAAGACCAATTCACTTTAGTGTCCAATCTCAGAAAATATTTTTAGAGAGAATATTATTTTGGTCAATTCAATGTTAACTAGCCTAGTTTTTAAGGCTGATTTTAGCTCTTATTATATGTCTACGTCTCGTGTAGATAGCCCAGTTATAGAGGCTCTAAACCCCGCTTCGTGTCTCCACTATACAAGACCAATTCACTTTAGTGTCCAATCTCAGAAAATATTTTTAGAGAGAATATTATTTTGGTCAATTCAATGTTAACTAGCCTAGTTTTTAGGCTGATTTTAGCTCTATTATATGTCTACGTCTCGTGTAGATAGCCCAGTTATAGAGGCTCTAAACCCCGCTTCGTGTCTCCACTATACAAGACCAATTCACTTTAGTGTCCAATCTCAGAATATATTTTTAGAGAGAATATTATTTTGGTCAATTCAATGTTAACTAGCCTAGTTTTTAGGCTGATTTTAGCTCTATTATATGTCTACGTCTCGTGTAGATAGCCCAGTTATAGAGGCTCTAAACCCCGCTTCGTGTCTCCACCATACAAGACCAATTCACTTTAGTGTCCAATCTCAGAAAATATTTTTAGAGAGAATATTATTTTGGTCAATTCAATGTTAACTAGCCTAGTTTTTAGGCTGATTTTAGCTCTATTATATGTCTACGTCTCGTGTAGATAGCCCAGTTATAGAGGCTCTAAACCGCGTTTCGTGTCTCCACTATACAAGACCAATTCACTTTAGTGTCCAATCTCAGAAAATATTTTTAGAGAGAATATTATTTTGGTCAATTCAATGTTAACTAGCCTAGTTTTTAGGCTGATTTTAGCTCTATTATATGTCTACGTCTCGTGTAGATAGCCTAGTTATAGAGGCTCTAAACCGCGTTTCGTGTCTCCACTATACAAGACCAATTCACTTTAGTGTCCAATCTCAGAAAATATTTTTAGAGAGAATATTATTTTGGTCAATTCAATGTTAACTAGCCTAGTTTTTAGGCTGATTTTAGCTCTATTATATGTCTACGTCTCGTGTAGATAGCCCAGTTATAGAGGCTCTAAACCGCGTTTCGTGTCTCCACTATACAAGACCAATTCACTTTAGTGTCCAATCTCAGAAAATATTTTTAGAGAGAATATTATTTTGGTCAATTCAATGTTAACTAGCCTAGTTTTTAGGCTGATTTTAGCTCTATTATATGTCTACGTCTCGTGTAGATAGCCCAGTTATAGAGGCTCTAAACCGCGTTTCGTGTCTCCACTATACAAGACCAATTCACTTTAGTGTCCAATCTCAGAAAATATTTTTAGAGAGAATATTATTTTGGTCAATTCAATGTTAACTAGCCTAGTTTTTAGGCTGATTTTAGCTCTATTATATGTCAACGTCTCGTGTAGATAGCCCAGTTATAGAGGCTCTAAACCGCGTTTCGTGTCTCCACTATACAAGACCAATTCACTTTAGTGTCCAATCTCAGAAAATATTTTTAGAGAGAATATTATTTTGGTCAATTCAATGTTAACTAGCCTAGTTTTTAGGCTGATTTTAGCTCTATTATATGTCTACGTCTCGTGTAGATAGCCCAGTTATAGAGGCTCTAAACCGCGTTTCGTGTCTCCACTATACAAGACCAATTCACTTTAGTGTCCAATCTCAGAAAATATTTTTAGAGAGAATATTATTTTGGTCAATTCAATGTTAACTAGCCTAGTTTTTTAGGCTGATTTTAGCTCTATTATATGTCTACGTCTCGTGTAGATAGCCCAGTTATAGAGGCTCTAAACCCCGCTTCGTGTCTCCACTATACAAGACCAATTCACTTTAGTGTCCAATCTCAGAAAATATTTTTAGAGATAATATTATTTTGGTCAATTCAATGTTAACTAGCCTAGTTTTTAGGCTGATTTTAGCTCTATTATATGTCTACGTCTCGTGTAGATAGCCCAGTTATAGAGGCTCTAAACCCCGCTTCGTGTCTCCACTATACAAGACCAATTCACTTTAGTGTTCAATCTCAGAAAATATTTTTAGAGAGAATATTATTTTGGTCAATTCAATGTTAACTAGCCTAGTTTTTAGGCTGATTTTAGCTCTATTATATGTCTACGTCTCGTGTAAATAGCCCAGTTATAGAGGCTCTAAACCCCGCTTCGTGTCTCCACTATACAAGACCAATTCACTTTAGTGTCCAATCTCAGAAAATATTTTTAGAGAGAATATTATTTTGGTCAATTCAATGTTAACTAGCTTAGTTTTTAGGCTGATTTTAGCTCTATTATATGTCTACGTCTCGTGTAGATAGCCCAGTTATAGAGGCTCTAAACCCCGCTTCGTGTCTCCACTATACAAGACCAATTCACTTTAGTGTCCAATCTCAGAAAATATTTTTAGAGAGAATATTATTTTGGTCAATTCAATGTTAACTAGCCTAGTTTTTAGGCTGATTTTAGCTTTATTATATGTCTACGTCTCGTGTAGATAGCCCAGTTATAGAGGCTCTAAACCCCGCTTCGTGTCTCCACTATACAAGACCAATTCACTTTAGTGTCCAATCTCAGAAAATATTTTTAGAGATAATATTATTTTGGGCAATTCAATGTTAACTAGCCTAGTTTTTAGGCTGATTTTAGCTCTATTATATGTCTACGTCTCGTGTAGATAGCCCAGTTATAGAGGCTCTAAACCCTGCTTCGTGTCTCCACTATACAAGACCAATTCACTTTAGTGTCCAATCTCAGAAAATATTTTTAGAGAGAATATTATTTTGGTCAATTCAATGTTAACTAGCCTAGTTTTTAGGCTGATTCTAGCTCTATTATATGTCTACGTCTCGTGTAGATAGCCCAGTTATAGAGGCTCTAAACCCCGCTTCGTGTCTCCACTATACAAGACCAATTCACTTTAGTGTCCAATCTCAGAAAATATTTTTAGAGAGAATATTATTTTGGTCAATTCAATGTTAACTAGCCTAGTTTTTAGGCTGATTTTAGCTCTATTATATGTCTACGTTTCGGGTAGATAGCCCAGTTATAGAGGCTCTAAACCCCGCTTCGTGTCTCCACTATACAAGACCAATTCACTTTAGTGTCCAATCTCAGAAAATATTTTTAGAGAGAATATTATTTTGGTCAATTCAATGTTAACTAGCCTAGTTTTTAGGCTGATTTTAGCTCTATTATATGTCTACGTCTCGTGTAGATAGCCCAGATATAGAGGCTCTAAACCCCGCTTCGTGTCTCCACTATACAAGACCAATTCACTTTAGTGTCCAATCTCAGAAAATATTTTTAGAGAGAATATTATTTTGGTCAATTCAATGTTAACTAGCCTAGTTTTTAGGCTGATTTTAGCTCTATTATATGTCTACGTCTCGTGTAGATAGCCCAGTTATAGAGGCTCTAAACCCCGCTTTGTGTCTCCACTATACAAGACCAATTCACTTTAGTGTCCAATCTCAGAAAATATTTTTAGAGAGAATATTATTTTGGTCAATTCAATGTTAACTAGCCTAGTTTTTAGGCTGATTTTAGCTCTATTATATGTCTACGTCTCGTGTAGATAGCCCAGTTATAGAGGTTCTAAACCCCGCTTCGTGTCTCCACTATACAAGTCCAATTCACTTTAGTGTCCAATCTCAGAAAATATTTTTAGAGAGAATATTATTTTGGTCAATTCAATGTTAACTAGCCTAGTTTTTAGGCTGATTTTAGCTCTATTATATGTCTACGTCTCGTGTAGATAGCCCAGTTATTGAGGCTCTAAATCCCGCTTCGTGTCTCCACTATACAAGACCAATTCACTTTAGTGTCCAATCTCAGAAAATATTTTTAGAGAGAATATTATTTTGGTCAATTCAATGTTAACTAGCCTAGTTTTTAGGCTGATTTTAGCTCTATTATATGTCTACGTCTAGTGTAGATAGCCCAGTTATAGAGGCTCTAAACCCCGCTTCGTGTCTCCACTATACAAGACCAATTCACTTTAGTGTCCAATCTCAGAAAATATTTTTAGAGAGAATATTATTTTGGTCAATTCAATGTTAACTAGCCTAGTTTTTAGGCTGATTTTAGCTCTATTATATGTCTACGTCTCGTGTAGATAGCCCAGTTATAGAGGCTCTAAACCCCGCTTCGTGTCTCCACTATACAAGACCAATTCACTTTAGTGTCCAATCTCAGAAAATATTTTTAGAGAGAATATTATTTAGGTCAATTCAATGTTAACTAGCCTAGTTTTTAGGCTGATTTTAGCTCTATTATATGTCTACGTCTCGTGTAGATAGCCCAGTTATAGAGGCTCTAAACCCCGCTTCGTGTCTCCACTATACAAGACCAATTCACTTTAGTGTCCAATCTCAGAAAATATTTT
Organism: Lithodes maja; assembly: GCA_037953745.1. NCBI lineage: Eukaryota > Metazoa > Arthropoda > Malacostraca > Decapoda > Lithodidae > Lithodes > Lithodes maja. The sequence goes on from JBAKBP010019245.1 coordinate 7,311, forward strand.
TAGAGAGAATATTATTTTGGTCAATTCAATGTTAACTAGCCTAGTTTTTAGGCTGATTTTAGCTCTATTATATGTCTACGTCTCGTGTAGATAGCCGAGTTATAGAGGCTCTAAACCGCGTATCGTGTCTCCACCATACAAGACCAATTCACTTTAGTGTCCAATCTCAGAAAATATTTTTAGAGAGAATATTATTTTGGTCAATTCAATGTTAACTAGCCTAGTTTTTAGGCTGATTTTAGCTCTATTATATGTCTACGTCTCGTGTAGATAGCCCAGTTATAGAGGCTCTAAACCGCGTATCGTGTCTCCACCATACAAGACCAATTCACTTTAGTGTCCAATCTCAGAAAATATTTTTAGAGAGAATATTATTTTGGTCAATTCAATGTTAACTAGCCTAGTTTTTAGGCTGATTTTAGCTCTATTATATATCTACGTCTCGTGTAGATAGCCCAGTTATAGAGGCTCTAAACCCCGCTTCGTGTCTCCACCATTCAAGACCAATTCACTTTAGTGTCCAATCTCAGAAAATATTTTTAGAGAGAATATTATTTTGGTCAATTCAATGTTAACTAGCCTAGTTTTTAGGCTGATTTTAGCTCTATTATATGTCTACGTCTCGTGTAGATAGCCCAGTTATAGAGGCTCTAAACCCCGCTTCGTGTCTCCACCATACAAGACCAATTCACATTAGTGTCCAATCTCAGAAAATATTTTTAGAGAGAATATTTTTTTGGTCAATTCAATGTTAACTAGCCTAGTTTTTAGGCTGAGTTTAGCTCTATTATATGTCTACGTCTCGTGTAGATAGCCCAGTTATAGAGGCTCTAAACCCCGCTTCGTGTCTCCACTATACAAGACAAATTCACTTTAGTGTCCAATCTCAGAAAATATTTTTAGAGAGAATATTATTTTGGTCAATTCAATGTTAACTAGCCTAGTTTTTAGGCTGATTTTAGCTCTATTATATGTCTACGTCTCGTGAAGATAGCCCAGTTATAGAGGCTCTAAACCCCGCTTCGTGTCTCCACTATACAAGACCAATTCACTTTAGTGTCCAATCTCAGAAAATATTTTTAGAGAGAATATTATTTTGGTCAATTCAATGTTAACTAGCCTAGTTTTTAGGCTGATTTTAGCTCTATTATATGTCTACGTCTCGTGTAGATAGCCCAGTTATAGAGGCTCTAAACCCCGCTTCGTGTCTCCACTATACAAGACCAATTCACTTTAGTGTCCAATCTCAGAAAATATTTTTAGAGAGAATATTATTTTGGTCAATTCAATGTTAACTAGCCTAGTTTTTAGGCTGATTTTAGCTCTATTATATGTCTACGTCTCGTGTAGATAGCCCAGTTATAGAGGCTCTAAACCCCGCTTCCTGTCTCCACTATACAAGACCAATTCACTTTAGTGTCCAATCTCAGAAAATATTTTTAGAGAGAATATTATTTTGGTCAATTCAATGTTAACTAGCCTAGTTTTTAGGCTGATTTTAGCTCTATTATATGTCTACGTCTCGGTGTAGATAGCCCAGTTATAGAGGCTCTAAACCCCGCTTCGTGTGTCCACTATACAAGACCAATTCACTTTAGTGTCCAATCTCAGAAAATATTTTTAGAGAGAATATTATTTTGGTCAATTCAATGTTAACTAGCCTAGTTTTTAGGCTGATTTTAGCTCTATTATATGTCTACGTCTCGTGTAGATAGCCCAGTTATAGAGGCTCTAAACCCCGCTTCGTGTCTCCACTATACAAGACCAATTCACTTTAGTGTCCAATCTCAGAAAATATTTTTAGAGAGAATATTATTTTGGTCAATTCAATGTTAACTAGCCTAGTTTTTAGGCTGATTTTAGCTCTATTATATGTCTACGTCTCGTGTAGATAGCCCAGTTATAGAGGCTCTAAACCCCGCTTCGTGTCTCCACTATACAAGACCAATTCACTTTAGTGTCCAATCTCAGAAAATATTTTTAGAGAGAATATTATTTTGGTCAATTCAATGTTAACTAGCCTAGTTTTTAGGCTGATTTTAGCTCTATTATATGTCTACGTCTCGTGTAGATAGCCCAGTTATAGAGGCTCTAAACCCCGCTTCGTGTCTCCACTATGCAAGACCAATTCACTTTAGTGTCCAATCTCAGAAAATATTTTTAGAGAGAATATTATTTTGGTCAATTCAATGTTAACTAGCCTAGTTTTTAGGCTGATTTTAGCTCTATTATATGTCTACGTCTCGTGTAGATAGCCCAGTTATAGAGGCTCTAAACCCCGCTTCGTGTCTCCACTATACAAGACCAATTCACTTTAGTGTCCAATCTCAGAAAATATTTTTAGAGAGAATATTATTTTGGTCAATTCAATGTTAACTAGCCTAGTTTTTAGGCTGATTTTAGCTCTATTATATGTCTACGTCTCGTGTAGATAGCCCAGTTATAGAGGCTCTAAACCCCGCTTCGTGTCTCCACTATACAAGACCAATTCACTTTAGTGTCCAATCTCAGAAAATATTTTTAGAGAGAATATTATTTTGGTCAATTCAATGTTAACTAGACTAGTTTTTAGGCTGATTTTAGCTCTATTATATGTCTACGTCTCGTGTAGATAGCCCAGTTATAGAGGCTCTAAACCCGCTTCGTGTCTCCACTATACAAGACCAATTCACTTTAGTGTCCAATCTCAGAAAATATTTTTAGAGATAATATTATTTTGGTCAATTCAATGTTAACTAGCCTAGTTTTTAGGCTGATTTTAGCTCTATTATATGTCTACGTCTCGTGTAGATAGCCCAGTTATAGAGGCTCTAAACCCCGCTTCGTGTCTCCACTATACAAGACCAATTCACTTTAGTGTCCAATCTCAGAAAATATTTTTAGAGAGAATATTATTTTGGTCAATTCAATGTTAACTAGCCTAGTTTTTAGGCTGATTTTAGCTCTATTATATGTCTACGTCTCGTGTAGATAGCCCAGTTATAGAGGCTCTAAACCCCGCTTCGTGTCTCCACTATACAAGACCAATTCACTTTAGTGTCCAATCTCAGAAAATATTTTTAGAGAGAATATTATTTTGGTCAATTCAATGTTAACTAGCCTAGTTTTTAGGCTGATTTTAGCTCTATTATATGTCTACGTCTCGTGTAGATAGCCCAGTTATAGAGGCTCTAAACCCCGCTTCGTGTCTCCACTATACAAGACCAATTCACTTTAGTGTCCAATCTCAGAAAATATTTTTAGAGAGAATATTATTTTGGTCAATTCAATGTTAACTAGCCTAGTTTTTAGGCTGATTTTAGCTCTATTATATGTCTACGTCTCGTGTAGATAGCCCAGTTATAGAGGCTCTAAACCCCGCTTCGTGTCTCCACTATACAAGACCAATTCACTTTAGTGTCCAATCTCAGAAAATATTTTTAGAGAGAATATTATTTTGGTCAATTCAATGTTAACTAGCCTAGTTTTTAGGCTGATTTTAGCTCTATTATATGTCTACGTCTCGTGTAGATAGCCCAGTTATAGAGGCTCTAAACCCCGCTTCGTGTCTCCACTATACAAGACCAATTCACTTTAGTGTCCAATCTCAGAAAATATTTTTAGAGAGAATATTATTTTGGTCAATTCAATGTTAACTAGCCTAGTTTTTAGGCTGATTTTAGCTCTATTATATGTCTACGTCTCGTGTAGATAGCCCAGTTATAGAGGCTCTAAACCCCGCTTCGTGTCTCCACTATACAAGACCAATTCACTTTAGTGTCCAATCTCAGAAAATATTTTTAGAGAGAATATTATTTTGGTCAATTCAATGTTAACTAGCCTAGTTTTTAGGCTGATTTTAGCTCTATTATATGTCTACGTCTCGTGTAGATAGCCCAGTTATAGAGGCTCTAAACCCCGCTTCGTGTCTCCACTATACAAGACCAATTCACTTTAGTGTCCAATCTCAGAAAATATTTTTAGAGAGAATATTATTTTGGTCAATTCAATGTTAACTAGCCTAGTTTTTAGGCTGATTTTAGCTCTATTATATGTCTACGTCTCGTGTAGATAGCCCAGTTATAGAGGCTCTAAACCCCGCTTCGTGTCTCCACTATACAAGACCAATTCACTTTAGTGTCCAATCTCAGAAAATATTTTTAGAGAGAATATTATTTTGGTCAATTCAATGTTAACTAGCCTAGTTTTTAGGCTGATTTTAGCTCTATTATATGTCTACGTCTCGTGTAGATAGCCCAGTTATAGAGGCTCTAAACCCCGCTTCGTGTCTCCACTATACAAGACCAATTCACTTTAGTGTCCAATCTCAGAAAATATTTTTAGAGAGAATATTATTTTGGTCAATTCAATGTTAACTAGCCTAGTTTTTAGGCTGATTTTAGCTCTATTATATGTCTACGTCTCGTGTAGATAGCCCAGTTATAGAGGCTCTAAACCCCGCTTCGTGTCTCCACTATACAAGACCAATTCACTTTAGTGTCCAATCTCAGAAAATATTTTTAGAGAGAATATTATTTTGGTCAATTCAATGTTAACTAGCCTAGTTTTTAGGCTGATTTTAGCTCTATTATATGTCTACGTCTCGTGTAGATAGCCCAGTTATAGAGGCTCTAAACCCCGCTTCGTGTCTCCACTATACAAGACCAATTCACTTTAGTGTCCAATCTCAGAAAATATTTTTAGAGAGAATATTATTTTGGTCAATTCAATGTTAACTAGCCTAGTTTTTAGGCTGATTTTAGCTCTATTATATGTCTACGTCTCGTGTAGATAGCCCAGTTATAGAGGCTCTAAACCCCGCTTCGTGTCTCCACTATACAAGACCAATTCACTTTAGTGTCCAATCTCAGAAAATATTTTTAGAGAGAATATTATTTTGGTCAATTCAATGTTAACTAGCCTAGTTTTTAGGCTGATTTTAGCTCTATTATATGTCTACGTCTCGTGTAGATAGCCCAGTTATAGAGGCTCTAAACCCCGCTTCGTGTCTCCACTATACAAGACCAATTCACTTTAGTGTCCAATCTCAGAAAATATTTTTAGAGAGAATATTATTTTGGTCAATTCAATGTTAACTAGCCTAGTTTTTAGGCTGATTTTAGCTCTATTATATGTCTACGTCTCGTGTAGATAGCCCAGTTATAGAGGCTCTAAACCCCGCTTCGTGTCTCCACTATACAAGACCAATTCACTTTAGTGTCCAATCTCAGAAAATATTTTTAGAGAGAATATTATTTTGGTCAATTCAATGTTAACTAGCCTAGTTTTTAGGCTGATTTTAGCTCTATTATATGTCTACGTCTCGTGTAGATAGCCCAGTTATAGAGGCTCTAAACCCCGCTTCGTGTCTCCACTATACAAGACCAATTCACTTTAGTGTCCAATCTCAGAAAATATTTTTAGAGAGAATATTATTTTGGTCAATTCAATGTTAACTAGCCTAGTTTTTAGGCTGATTTTAGCTCTATTATATGTCTACGTCTCGTGTAGATAGCCCAGTTAATAGAGGCTCTAAACCCCGCTTCGTGTCTCCACTATACAAGACCAATTCACTTTAGTGTCCAATCTCAGAAAATATTTTTAGAGAGAATATTATTTTGGTCAATTCAATGTTAACTAGCCTAGTTTTTAGGCTGATTTTAGCTCTATTATATGTCTACGTCTCGTGTAGATAGCCCAGTATATAGAGGCTCTAAACCCCGCTTCGTGTCTCCACTATACAAGACCAATTCACTTTAGTGTCCAATCTCAGAAAATATTTTTAGAGAGAATATTATTTTGGTCAATTCAATGTTAACTAGCCTAGTTTTTAGGCTGATTTTAGCTCTATTATATGTCTACGTCTCGTGTAGATAGCCCAGTTATAGAGGCTCTAAACCCCGCTTCGTGTCTCCACTATACAAGACCAATTCACTTTAGTGTCCAATCTCAGAAAATATTTTTAGAGAGAATATTATTTTGGTCAATTCAATGTTAACTAGCCTAGTTTTTAGGCTGATTTTAGCTCTATTATATGTCTACGTCTCGTGTAGATAGCCCAGTTATAGAGGCTCTAAACCCCGCTTCGTGTCTCCACTATACAAGACCAATTCACTTTAGTGTCCAATCTCAGAAAATATTTTTAGAGAGAATATTATTTTGGTCAATTCAATGTTAACTAGCCTAGTTTTTAGGCTGATTTTAGCTCTATTATATGTCTACGTCTCGTGTAGATAGCCCAGTTATAGAGGCTCTAAACCCCGCTTCGTGTCTCCACTATACAAGACCAATTCACTTTAGTGTCCAATCTCAGAAAATATTTTTAGAGAGAATATTATTTTGGTCAATTCAATGTTAACTAGCCTAGTTTTTAGGCTGATTTTAGCTCTATTATATGTCTACGTCTCGTGTAGATAGCCCAGTTATAGAGGCTCTAAACCCCGCTTCGTGTCTCCACTATACAAGACCAATTCACTTTAGTGTCCAATCTCAGAAAATATTTTTAGAGAGAATATTATTTTGGTCAATTCAATGTTAACTAGCCTAGTTTTTAGGCTGATTTTAGCTCTATTATATGTCTACGTCTCGTGTAGATAGCCCAGTTATAGAGGCTCTAAACCCCGCTTCGTGTCTCCACTATACAAGACCAATTCACTTTAGTGTCCAATCTCAGAAAATATTTTTAGAGAGAATATTATTTTGGTCAATTCAATGTTAACTAGCCTAGTTTTTAGGCTGATTTTAGCTCTATTATATGTCTACGTCTCGTGTAGATAGCCCAGTTATAGAGGCTCTAAACCCCGCTTCGTGTCTCCACTATACAAGACCAATTCACTTTAGTGTCCAATCTCAGAAAATATTTTTAGAGAGAATATTATTTTGGTCAATTCAATGTTAACTAGCCTAGTTTTTAGGCTGATTTTAGCTCTATTATATGTCTACGTCTCGTGTAGATAGCCCAGTTATAGAGGCTCTAAACCCCGCTTCGTGTCTCCACTATACAAGACCAATTCACTTTAGTGTCCAATCTCAGAAAATATTTTTAGAGAGAATATTATTTTGGTCAATTCAATGTTAACTAGCCTAGTTTTTAGGCTGATTTTAGCTCTATTATATGTCTACGTCTCGTGTAGATAGCCCAGTTATAGAGGCTCTAAACCCCGCTTCGTGTCTCCACTATACAAGACCAATTCACTTTAGTGTCCAATCTCAGAAAATATTTTTAGAGAGAATATTATTTTGGTCAATTCAATGTTAACTAGCCTAGTTTTTAGGCTGATTTTAGCTCTATTATATGTCTACGTCTCGTGTAGATAGCCCAGTTATAGAGGCTCTAAACCCCGCTTCGTGTCTCCACTATACAAGACCAATTCACTTTAGTGTCCAATCTCAGAAAATATTTTTAGAGAGAATATTATTTTGGTCAATTCAATGTTAACTAGCCTAGTTTTTAGGCTGATTTTAGCTCTATTATATGTCTACGTCTCGTGTAGATAGCCCAGTTATAGAGGCTCTAAACCCCGCTTCGTGTCTCCACTATACAAGACCAATTCACTTTAGTGTCCAATCTCAGAAAATATTTTTAGAGAGAATATTATTTTGGTCAATTCAATGTTAACTAGCCTAGTTTTTAGGCTGATTTTAGCTCTATTATATGTCTACGTCTCGTGTAGATAGCCCAGTTATAGAGGCTCTAAACCCCGCTTCGTGTCTCCACTATACAAGACCAATTCACTTTAGTGTCCAATCTCAGAAAATATTTTTAGAGAGAATATTATTTTGGTCAATTCAATGTTAACTAGCCTAGTTTTTAGGCTGATTTTAGCTCTATTATATGTCTACGTCTCGTGTAGATAGCCCAGTTATAGAGGCTCTAAACCCCGCTTCGTGTCTCCACTATACAAGACCAATTCACTTTAGTGTCCAATCTCAGAAAATATTTTTAGAGAGAATATTATTTTGGTCAATTCAATGTTAACTAGCCTAGTTTTTAGGCTGATTTTAGCTCTATTATATGTCTACGTCTCGTGTAGATAGCCCAGTTATAGAGGCTCTAAACCCCGCTTCGTGTCTCCACTATACAAGACCAATTCACTTTAGTGTCCAATCTCAGAAAATATTTTTAGAGAGAATATTATTTTGGTCAATTCAATGTTAACTAGCCTAGTTTTTAGGCTGATTTTAGCTCTATTATATGTCTACGTCTCGTGTAGATAGCCCAGTTATAGAGGCTCTAAACCCCGCTTCGTGTCTCCACTATACAAGACCAATTCACTTTAGTGTCCAATCTCAGAAAATATTTTTAGAGAGAATATTATTTTGGTCAATTCAATGTTAACTAGCCTAGTTTTTAGGCTGATTTTAGCTCTATTATATGTCTACGTCTCGTGTAGATAGCCCAGTTATAGAGGCTCTAAACCCCGCTTCGTGTCTCCACTATACAAGACCAATTCACTTTAGTGTCCAATCTCAGAAAATATTTTTAGAGAGAATATTATTTTGGTCAATTCAATGTTAACTAGCCTAGTTTTTAGGCTGATTTTAGCTCTATTATATGTCTACGTCTCGTGTAGATAGCCCAGTTATAGAGGCTCTAAACCCCGCTTCGTGTCTCCACTATACAAGACCAATTCACTTTAGTGTCCAATCTCAGAAAATATTTTTAGAGAGAATATTATTTTGGTCAATTCAATGTTAACTAGCCTAGTTTTTAGGCTGATTTTAGCTCTATTATATGTCTACGTCTCGTGTAGATAGCCCAGTTATAGAGGCTCTAAACCCCGCTTCGTGTCTCCACTATACAAGACCAATTCACTTTAGTGTCCAATCTCAGAAAATATTTTTAGAGAGAATATTATTTTGGTCAATTCAATGTTAACTAGCCTAGTTTTTAGGCTGATTTTAGCTCTATTATATGTCTACGTCTCGTGTAGATAGCCCAGTTATAGAGGCTCTAAACCCCGCTTCGTGTCTCCACTATACAAGACCAATTCACTTTAGTGTCCAATCTCAGAAAATATTTTTAGAGAGAATATTATTTTGGTCAATTCAATGTTAACTAGCCTAGTTTTTAGGCTGATTTTAGCTCTATTATATGTCTACGTCTCGTGTAGATAGCCCAGTTATAGAGGCTCTAAACCCCGCTTCGTGTCTCCACTATACAAGACCAATTCACTTTAGTGTCCAATCTCAGAAAATATTTTTAGAGAGAATATTATTTTGGTCAATTCAATGTTAACTAGCCTAGTTTTTAGGCTGATTTTAGCTCTATTATATGTCTACGTCTCGTGTAGATAGCCCAGTTATAGAGGCTCTAAACCCCGCTTCGTGTCTCCACTATACAAGACCAATTCACTTTAGTGTCCAATCTCAGAAAATATTTTTAGAGAGAATATTATTTTGGTCAATTCAATGTTAACTAGCCTAGTTTTTAGGCTGATTTTAGCTCTATTATATGTCTACGTCTCGTGTAGATAGCCCAGTTATAGAGGCTCTAAACCCCGCTTCGTGTCTCCACTATACAAGACCAATTCACTTTAGTGTCCAATCTCAGAAAATATTTTTAGAGAGAATATTATTTTGGTCAATTCAATGTTAACTAGCCTAGTTTTTAGGCTGATTTTAGCTCTATTATATGTCTACGTCTCGTGTAGATAGCCCAGTTATAGAGGCTCTAAACCCCGCTTCGTGTCTCCACTATACAAGACCAATTCACTTTAGTGTCCAATCTCAGAAAATATTTTTAGAGAGAATATTATTTTGGTCAATTCAATGTTAACTAGCCTAGTTTTTAGGCTGATTTTAGCTCTATTATATGTCTACGTCTCGTGTAGATAGCCCAGTTATAGAGGCTCTAAACCCCGCTTCGTGTCTCCACTATACAAGACCAATTCACTTTAGTGTCCAATCTCAGAAAATATTTTTAGAGAGAATATTATTTTGGTCAATTCAATGTTAACTAGCCTAGTTTTTAGGCTGATTTTAGCTCTATTATATGTCTACGTCTCGTGTAGATAGCCCAGTTATAGAGGCTCTAAACCCCGCTTCGTGTCTCCACTATACAAGACCAATTCACTTTAGTGTCCAATCTCAGAAAATATTTTTAGAGAGAATATTATTTTGGTCAATTCAATGTTAACTAGCCTAGTTTTTAGGCTGATTTTAGCTCTATTATATGTCTACGTCTCGTGTAGATAGCCCAGTTATAGAGGCTCTAAACCCCGCTTCGTGTCTCCACTATACAAGACCAATTCACTTTAGTGTCCAATCTCAGAAAATATTTTTAGAGAGAATATTATTTTGGTCAATTCAATGTTAACTAGCCTAGTTTTTAGGCTGATTTTAGCTCTATTATATGTCTACGTCTCGTGTAGATAGCCCAGTTATAGAGGCTCTAAACCCCGCTTCGTGTCTCCACTATACAAGACCAATTCACTTTAGTGTCCAATCTCAGAAAATATTTTTAGAGAGAATATTATTTTGGTCAATTCAATGTTAACTAGCCTAGTTTTTAGGCTGATTTTAGCTCTATTATATGTCTACGTCTCGTGTAGATAGCCCAGTTATAGAGGCTCTAAACCCCGCTTCGTGTCTCCACTATACAAGACCAATTCACTTTAGTGTCCAATCTCAGAAAATATTTTTAGAGAGAATATTATTTTGGTCAATTCAATGTTAACTAGCCTAGTTTTTAGGCTGATTTTAGCTCTATTATATGTCTACGTCTCGTGTAGATAGCCCAGTTATAGAGGCTCTAAACCCCGCTTCGTGTCTCCACTATACAAGACCAATTCACTTTAGTGTCCAATCTCAGAAAATATTTTTAGAGAGAATATTATTTTGGTCAATTCAATGTTAACTAGCCTAGTTTTTAGGCTGATTTTAGCTCTATTATATGTCTACGTCTCGTGTAGATAGCCCAGTTATAGAGGCTCTAAACCCCGCTTCGTGTCTCCACTATACAAGACCAATTCACTTTAGTGTCCAATCTCAGAAAATATTTTTAGAGAGAATATTATTTTGGTCAATTCAATGTTAACTAGCCTAGTTTTTAGGCTGATTTTAGCTCTATTATATGTCTACGTCTCGTGTAGATAGCCCAGTTATAGAGGCTCTAAACCCCGCTTCGTGTCTCCACTATACAAGACCAATTCACTTTAGTGTCCAATCTCAGAAAATATTTTTAGAGAGAATATTATTTTGGTCAATTCAATGTTAACTAGCCTAGTTTTTAGGCTGATTTTAGCTCTATTATATGTCTACGTCTCGTGTAGATAGCCCAGTTATAGAGGCTCTAAACCCCGCTTCGTGTCTCCACTATACAAGACCAATTCACTTTAGTGTCCAATCTCAGAAAATATTTTTAGAGAGAATATTATTTTGGTCAATTCAATGTTAACTAGCCTAGTTTTTAGGCTGATTTTAGCTCTATTATATGTCTACGTCTCGTGTAGATAGCCCAGTTATAGAGGCTCTAAACCCCGCTTCGTGTCTCCACTATACAAGACCAATTCACTTTAGTGTCCAATCTCAGAAAATATTTTTAGAGAGAATATTATTTTGGTCAATTCAATGTTAACTAGCCTAGTTTTTAGGCTGATTTTAGCTCTATTATATGTCTACGTCTCGTGTAGATAGCCCAGTTATAGAGGCTCTAAACCCCGCTTCGTGTCTCCACTATACAAGACCAATTCACTTTAGTGTCCAATCTCAGAAAATATTTTTAGAGAGAATATTATTTTGGTCAATTCAATGTTAACTAGCCTAGTTTTTAGGCTGATTTTAGCTCTATTATATGTCTACGTCTCGTGTAGATAGCCCAGTTATAGAGGCTCTAAACCCCGCTTCGTGTCTCCACTATACAAGACCAATTCACTTTAGTGTCCAATCTCAGAAAATATTTTTAGAGAGAATATTATTTTGGTCAATTCAATGTTAACTAGCCTAGTTTTTAGGCTGATTTTAGCTCTATTATATGTCTACGTCTCGTGTAGATAGCCCAGTTATAGAGGCTCTAAACCCCGCTTCGTGTCTCCACTATACAAGACCAATTCACTTTAGTGTCCAATCTCAGAAAATATTTTTAGAGAGAATATTATTTTGGTCAATTCAATGTTAACTAGCCTAGTTTTTAGGCTGATTTTAGCTCTATTATATGTCTACGTCTCGTGTAGATAGCCCAGTTATAGAGGCTCTAAACCCCGCTTCGTGTCTCCACTATACAAGACCAATTCACTTTAGTGTCCAATCTCAGAAAATATTTTTAGAGAGAATATTATTTTGGTCAATTCAATGTTAACTAGCCTAGTTTTTAGGCTGATTTTAGCTCTATTATATGTCTACGTCTCGTGTAGATAGCCCAGTTATAGAGGCTCTAAACCCCGCTTCGTGTCTCCACTATACAAGACCAATTCACTTTAGTGTCCAATCTCAGAAAATATTTTTAGAGAGAATATTATTTTGGTCAATTCAATGTTAACTAGCCTAGTTTTTAGGCTGATTTTAGCTCTATTATATGTCTACGTCTCGTGTAGATAGCCCAGTTATAGAGGCTCTAAACCCCGCTTCGTGTCTCCACTATACAAGACCAATTCACTTTAGTGTCCAATCTCAGAAAATATTTTTAGAGAGAATATTATTTTGGTCAATTCAATGTTAACTAGCCTAGTTTTTAGGCTGATTTTAGCTCTATTATATGTCTACGTCTCGTGTAGATAGCCCAGTTATAGAGGCTCTAAACCACGCTTCGTGTCTCCACTATACAAGACCAATTCACTTTAGTGTCCAATCTCAGAAAATATTTTTAGAGAGAATATTATTTTGGTCAATTCAATGTTAACTAGCCTAGTTTTTAGGCTGATTTTAGCTCTATTATATGTCTACGTCTCGTGTAGATAGCCCAGTTATAGAGGCTCTAAACCCCGCTTCGTGTCTCCACTATACAAGACCAATTCACTTTAGTGTCCAATCTCAGAAAATATTTTTAGAGAGAATATTATTTTGGTCAATTCAATGTTAACTAGCCTAGTTTTTAGGCTGATTTTAGCTCTATTATATGTCTACGTCTCGTGTAGATAGCCCAGTTATAGAGGCTCTAAACCCCGCTTCGTGTCTCCACTATACAAGACCAATTCACTTTAGTGTCCAATCTCAGAAAATATTTTTAGAGAGAATATTATTTTGGTCAATTCAATGTTAACTAGCCTAGTTTTTAGGCTGATTTTAGCTCTATTATATGTCTACGTCTCGTGTAGATAGCCCAGTTATAGAGGCTCTAAACCCCGCTTCGTGTCTCCACTATACAAGACCAATTCACTTTAGTGTCCAATCTCAGAAAATATTTTTAGAGAGAATATTATTTTGGTCAATTCAATGTTAACTAGCCTAGTTTTTAGGCTGATTTTAGCTCTATTATATGTCTACGTCTCGTGTAGATAGCCCAGTTATAGAGGCTCTAAACCCCGCTTCGTGTCTCCACTATACAAGACCAATTCACTTTAGTGTCCAATCTCAGAAAATATTTTTAGAGAGAATATTATTTTGGTCAATTCAATGTTAACTAGCCTAGTTTTTAGGCTGATTTTAGCTCTATTATATGTCTACGTCTCGTGTAGATAGCCCAGTTATAGAGGCTCTAAACCCCGCTTCGTGTCTCCACTATACAAGACCAATTCACTTTAGTGTCCAATCTCAGAAAATATTTTTAGAGAGAATATTATTTTGGTCAATTCAATGTTAACTAGCCTAGTTTTTAGGCTGATTTTAGCTCTATTATATGTCTACGTCTCGTGTAGATAGCCCAGTTATAGAGGCTCTAAACCCCGCTTCGTGTCTCCACTATACAAGACCAATTCACTTTAGTGTCCAATCTCAGAAAATATTTTTAGAGAGAATATTATTTTGGTCAATTCAATGTTAACTAGCCTAGTTTTTAGGCTGATTTTAGCTCTATTATATGTCTACGTCTCGTGTAGATAGCCCAGTTATAGAGGCTCTAAACCCCGCTTCGTGTCTCCACTATACAAGACCAATTCACTTTAGTGTCCAATCTCAGAAAATATTTTTAGAGAGAATATTATTTTGGTCAATTCAATGTTAACTAGCCTAGTTTTTAGGCTGATTTTAGCTCTATTATATGTCTACGTCTCGTGTAGATAGCCCAGTTATAGAGGCTCTAAACCCCGCTTCGTGTCTCCACTATACAAGACCAATTCACTTTAGTGTCCAATCTCAGAAAATATTTTTAGAGAGAATATTATTTTGGTCAATTCAATGTTAACTAGCCTAGTTTTTAGGCTGATTTTAGCTCTATTATATGTCTACGTCTCGTGTAGATAGCCCAGTTATAGAGGCTCTAAACCCCGCTTCGTGTCTCCACTATACAAGACCAATTCACTTTAGTGTCCAATCTCAGAAAATATTTTTAGAGAGAATATTATTTTGGTCAATTCAATGTTAACTAGCCTAGTTTTTAGGCTGATTTTAGCTCTATTATATGTCTACGTCTCGTGTAGATAGCCCAGTTATAGAGGCTCTAAACCCCGCTTCGTGTCTCCACTATACAAGACCAATTCACTTTAGTGTCCAATCTCAGAAAATATTTTTAGAGAGAATATTATTTTGGTCAATTCAATGTTAACTAGCCTAGTTTTTAGGCTGATTTTAGCTCTATTATATGTCTACGTCTCGTGTAGATAGCCCAGTTATAGAGGCTCTAAACCCCGCTTCGTGTCTCCACTATACAAGACCAATTCACTTTAGTGTCCAATCTCAGAAAATATTTTTAGAGAGAATATTATTTTGGTCAATTCAATGTTAACTAGCCTAGTTTTTAGGCTGATTTTAGCTCTATTATATGTCTACGTCTCGTGTAGATAGCCCAGTTATAGAGGCTCTAAACCCCGCTTCGTGTCTCCACTATACAAGACCAATTCACTTTAGTGTCCAATCTCAGAAAATATTTTTAGAGAGAATATTATTTTGGTCAATTCAATGTTAACTAGCCTAGTTTTTAGGCTGATTTTAGCTCTATTATATGTCTACGTCTCGTGTAGATAGCCCAGTTATAGAGGCTCTAAACCCCGCTTCGTGTCTCCACTATACAAGACCAATTCACTTTAGTGTCCAATCTCAGAAAATATTTTTAGAGAGAATATTATTTTGGTCAATTCAATGTTAACTAGCCTAGTTTTTAGGCTGATTTTAGCTCTATTATATGTCTACGTCTCGTGTAGATAGCCCAGTTATAGAGGCTCTAAACCCCGCTTCGTGTCTCCACTATACAAGACCAATTCACTTTAGTGTCCAATCTCAGAAAATATTTTTAGAGAGAATATTATTTTGGTCAATTCAATGTTAACTAGCCTAGTTTTTAGGCTGATTTTAGCTCTATTATATGTCTACGTCTCGTGTAGATAGCCCAGTTATAGAGGCTCTAAACCCCGCTTCGTGTCTCCACTATACAAGACCAATTCACTTTAGTGTCCAATCTCAGAAAATATTTTTAGAGAGAATATTATTTTGGTCAATTCAATGTTAACTAGCCTAGTTTTTAGGCTGATTTTAGCTCTATTATATGTCTACGTCTCGTGTAGATAGCCCAGTTATAGAGGCTCTAAACCCCGCTTCGTGTCTCCACTATACAAGACCAATTCACTTTAGTGTCCAATCTCAGAAAATATTTTTAGAGAGAATATTATTTTGGTCAATTCAATGTTAACTAGCCTAGTTTTTAGGCTGATTTTAGCTCTATTATATGTCTACGTCTCGTGTAGATAGCCCAGTTATAGAGGCTCTAAACCCCGCTTCGTGTCTCCACTATACAAGACCAATTCACTTTAGTGTCCAATCTCAGAAAATATTTTTAGAGAGAATATTATTTTGGTCAATTCAATGTTAACTAGCCTAGTTTTTAGGCTGATTTTAGCTCTATTATATGTCTACGTCTCGTGTAGATAGCCCAGTTATAGAGGCTCTAAACCCCGCTTCGTGTCTCCACTATACAAGACCAATTCACTTTAGTGTCCAATCTCAGAAAATATTTTTAGAGAGAATATTATTTTGGTCAATTCAATGTTAACTAGCCTAGTTTTTAGGCTGATTTTAGCTCTATTATATGTCTACGTCTCGTGTAGATAGCCCAGTTATAGAGGCTCTAAACCCCGCTTCGTGTCTCCACTATACAAGACCAATTCACTTTAGTGTCCAATCTCAGAAAATATTTTTAGAGAGAATATTATTTTGGTCAATTCAATGTTAACTAGCCTAGTTTTTAGGCTGATTTTAGCTCTATTATATGTCTACGTCTCGTGTAGATAGCCCAGTTATAGAGGCTCTAAACCCCGCTTCGTGTCTCCACTATACAAGACCAATTCACTTTAGTGTCCAATCTCAGAAAATATTTTTAGAGAGAATATTATTTTGGTCAATTCAATGTTAACTAGCCTAGTTTTTAGGCTGATTTTAGCTCTATTATATGTCTACGTCTCGTGTAGATAGCCCAGTTATAGAGGCTCTAAACCCCGCTTCGTGTCTCCACTATACAAGACCAATTCACTTTAGTGTCCAATCTCAGAAAATATTTTTAGAGAGAATATTATTTTGGTCAATTCAATGTTAACTAGCCTAGTTTTTAGGCTGATTTTAGCTCTATTATATGTCTACGTCTCGTGTAGATAGCCCAGTTATAGAGGCTCTAAACCCCGCTTCGTGTCTCCACTATACAAGACCAATTCACTTTAGTGTCCAATCTCAGAAAATATTTTTAGAGAGAATATTATTTTGGTCAATTCAATGTTAACTAGCCTAGTTTTTAGGCTGATTTTAGCTCTATTATATGTCTACGTCTCGTGTAGATAGCCCAGTTATAGAGGCTCTAAACCCCGCTTCGTGTCTCCACTATACAAGACCAATTCACTTTAGTGTCCAATCTCAGAAAATATTTTTAGAGAGAATATTATTTTGGTCAATTCAATGTTAACTAGCCTAGTTTTTAGGCTGATTTTAGCTCTATTATATGTCTACGTCTCGTGTAGATAGCCCAGTTATAGAGGCTCTAAACCCCGCTTCGTGTCTCCACTATACAAGACCAATTCACTTTAGTGTCCAATCTCAGAAAATATTTTTAGAGAGAATATTATTTTGGTCAATTCAATGTTAACTAGCCTAGTTTTTAGGCTGATTTTAGCTCTATTATATGTCTACGTCTCGTGTAGATAGCCCAGTTATAGAGGCTCTAAACCCCGCTTCGTGTCTCCACTATACAAGACCAATTCACTTTAGTGTCCAATCTCAGAAAATATTTTTAGAGAGAATATTATTTTGGTCAATTCAATGTTAACTAGCCTAGTTTTTAGGCTGATTTTAGCTCTATTATATGTCTACGTCTCGTGTAGATAGCCCAGTTATAGAGGCTCTAAACCCCGCTTCGTGTCTCCACTATACAAGACCAATTCACTTTAGTGTCCAATCTCAGAAAATATTTTTAGAGAGAATATTATTTTGGTCAATTCAATGTTAACTAGCCTAGTTTTTAGGCTGATTTTAGCTCTATTATATGTCTACGTCTCGTGTAGATAGCCCAGTTATAGAGGCTCTAAACCCCGCTTCGTGTCTCCACTATACAAGACCAATTCACTTTAGTGTCCAATCTCAGAAAATATTTTTAGAGAGAATATTATTTTGGTCAATTCAATGTTAACTAGCCTAGTTTTTAGGCTGATTTTAGCTCTATTATATGTCTACGTCTCGTGTAGATAGCCCAGTTATAGAGGCTCTAAACCCCGCTTCGTGTCTCCACTATACAAGACCAATTCACTTTAGTGTCCAATCTCAGAAAATATTTTTAGAGAGAATATTATTTTGGTCAATTCAATGTTAACTAGCCTAGTTTTTAGGCTGATTTTAGCTCTATTATATGTCTACGTCTCGTGTAGATAGCCCAGTTATAGAGGCTCTAAACCCCGCTTCGTGTCTCCACTATACAAGACCAATTCACTTTAGTGTCCAATCTCAGAAAATATTTTTAGAGAGAATATTATTTTGGTCAATTCAATGTTAACTAGCCTAGTTTTTAGGCTGATTTTAGCTCTATTATATGTCTACGTCTCGTGTAGATAGCCCAGTTATAGAGGCTCTAAACCCCGCTTCGTGTCTCCACTATACAAGACCAATTCACTTTAGTGTCCAATCTCAGAAAATATTTTTAGAGAGAATATTATTTTGGTCAATTCAATGTTAACTAGCCTAGTTTTTAGGCTGATTTTAGCTCTATTATATGTCTACGTCTCGTGTAGATAGCCCAGTTATAGAGGCTCTAAACCCCGCTTCGTGTCTCCACTATACAAGACCAATTCACTTTAGTGTCCAATCTCAGAAAATATTTTTAGAGAGAATATTATTTTGGTCAATTCAATGTTAACTAGCCTAGTTTTTAGGCTGATTTTAGCTCTATTATATGTCTACGTCTCGTGTAGATAGCCCAGTTATAGAGGCTCTAAACCCCGCTTCGTGTCTCCACTATACAAGACCAATTCACTTTAGTGTCCAATCTCAGAAAATATTTTTAGAGAGAATATTATTTTGGTCAATTCAATGTTAACTAGCCTAGTTTTTAGGCTGATTTTAGCTCTATTATATGTCTACGTCTCGTGTAGATAGCCCAGTTATAGAGGCTCTAAACCCCGCTTCGTGTCTCCACTATACAAGACCAATTCACTTTAGTGTCCAATCTCAGAAAATATTTTTAGAGAGAATATTATTTTGGTCAATTCAATGTTAACTAGCCTAGTTTTTAGGCTGATTTTAGCTCTATTATATGTCTACGTCTCGTGTAGATAGCCCAGTTATAGAGGCTCTAAACCCCGCTTCGTGTCTCCACTATACAAGACCAATTCACTTTAGTGTCCAATCTCAGAAAATATTTTTAGAGAGAATATTATTTTGGTCAATTCAATGTTAACTAGCCTAGTTTTTAGGCTGATTTTAGCTCTATTATATGTCTACGTCTCGTGTAGATAGCCCAGTTATAGAGGCTCTAAACCCCGCTTCGTGTCTCCACTATACAAGACCAATTCACTTTAGTGTCCAATCTCAGAAAATATTTTTAGAGAGAATATTATTTTGGTCAATTCAATGTTAACTAGCCTAGTTTTTAGGCTGATTTTAGCTCTATTATATGTCTACGTCTCGTGTAGATAGCCCAGTTATAGAGGCTCTAAACCCCGCTTCGTGTCTCCACTATACAAGACCAATTCACTTTAGTGTCCAATCTCAGAAAATATTTTTAGAGAGAATATTATTTTGGTCAATTCAATGTTAACTAGCCTAGTTTTTAGGCTGATTTTAGCTCTATTATATGTCTACGTCTCGTGTAGATAGCCCAGTTATAGAGGCTCTAAACCCCGCTTCGTGTCTCCACTATACAAGACCAATTCACTTTAGTGTCCAATCTCAGAAAATATTTTTAGAGAGAATATTATTTTGGTCAATTCAATGTTAACTAGCCTAGTTTTTAGGCTGATTTTAGCTCTATTATATGTCTACGTCTCGTGTAGATAGCCCAGTTATAGAGGCTCTAAACCCCGCTTCGTGTCTCCACTATACAAGACCAATTCACTTTAGTGTCCAATCTCAGAAAATATTTTTAGAGAGAATATTATTTTGGTCAATTCAATGTTAACTAGCCTAGTTTTTAGGCTGATTTTAGCTCTATTATATGTCTACGTCTCGTGTAGATAGCCCAGTTATAGAGGCTCTAAACCCCGCTTCGTGTCTCCACTATACAAGACCAATTCACTTTAGTGTCCAATCTCAGAAAATATTTTTAGAGAGAATATTATTTTGGTCAATTCAATGTTAACTAGCCTAGTTTTTAGGCTGATTTTAGCTCTATTATATGTCTACGTCTCGTGTAGATAGCCCAGTTATAGAGGCTCTAAACCCCGCTTCGTGTCTCCACTATACAAGACCAATTCACTTTAGTGTCCAATCTCAGAAAATATTTTTAGAGAGAATATTATTTTGGTCAATTCAATGTTAACTAGCCTAGTTTTTAGGCTGATTTTAGCTCTATTATATGTCTACGTCTCGTGTAGATAGCCCAGTTATAGAGGCTCTAAACCCCGCTTCGTGTCTCCACTATACAAGACCAATTCACTTTAGTGTCCAATCTCAGAAAATATTTTTAGAGAGAATATTATTTTGGTCAATTCAATGTTAACTAGCCTAGTTTTTAGGCTGATTTTAGCTCTATTATATGTCTACGTCTCGTGTAGATAGCCCAGTTATAGAGGCTCTAAACCCCGCTTCGTGTCTCCACTATACAAGACCAATTCACTTTAGTGTCCAATCTCAGAAAATATTTTTAGAGAGAATATTATTTTGGTCAATTCAATGTTAACTAGCCTAGTTTTTAGGCTGATTTTAGCTCTATTATATGTCTACGTCTCGTGTAGATAGCCCAGTTATAGAGGCTCTAAACCCCGCTTCGTGTCTCCACTATACAAGACCAATTCACTTTAGTGTCCAATCTCAGAAAATATTTTTAGAGAGAATATTATTTTGGTCAATTCAATGTTAACTAGCCTAGTTTTTAGGCTGATTTTAGCTCTATTATATGTCTACGTCTCGTGTAGATAGCCCAGTTATAGAGGCTCTAAACCCCGCTTCGTGTCTCCACTATACAAGACCAATTCACTTTAGTGTCCAATCTCAGAAAATATTTTTAGAGAGAATATTATTTTGGTCAATTCAATGTTAACTAGCCTAGTTTTTAGGCTGATTTTAGCTCTATTATATGTCTACGTCTCGTGTAGATAGCCCAGTTATAGAGGCTCTAAACCCCGCTTCGTGTCTCCACTATACAAGACCAATTCACTTTAGTGTCCAATCTCAGAAAATATTTTTAGAGAGAATATTATTTTGGTCAATTCAATGTTAACTAGCCTAGTTTTTAGGCTGATTTTAGCTCTATTATATGTCTACGTCTCGTGTAGATAGCCCAGTTATAGAGGCTCTAAACCCCGCTTCGTGTCTCCACTATACAAGACCAATTCACTTTAGTGTCCAATCTCAGAAAATATTTTTAGAGAGAATATTATTTTGGTCAATTCAATGTTAACTAGCCTAGTTTTTAGGCTGATTTTAGCTCTATTATATGTCTACGTCTCGTGTAGATAGCCCAGTTATAGAGGCTCTAAACCCCGCTTCGTGTCTCCACTATACAAGACCAATTCACTTTAGTGTCCAATCTCAGAAAATATTTTTAGAGAGAATATTATTTTGGTCAATTCAATGTTAACTAGCCTAGTTTTTAGGCTGATTTTAGCTCTATTATATGTCTACGTCTCGTGTAGATAGCCCAGTTATAGAGGCTCTAAACCCCGCTTCGTGTCTCCACTATACAAGACCAATTCACTTTAGTGTCCAATCTCAGAAAATATTTTTAGAGAGAATATTATTTTGGTCAATTCAATGTTAACTAGCCTAGTTTTTAGGCTGATTTTAGCTCTATTATATGTCTACGTCTCGTGTAGATAGCCCAGTTATAGAGGCTCTAAACCCCGCTTCGTGTCTCCACTATACAAGACCAATTCACTTTAGTGTCCAATCTCAGAAAATATTTTTAGAGAGAATATTATTTTGGTCAATTCAATGTTAACTAGCCTAGTTTTTAGGCTGATTTTAGCTCTATTATATGTCTACGTCTCGTGTAGATAGCCCAGTTATAGAGGCTCTAAACCCCGCTTCGTGTCTCCACTATACAAGACCAATTCACTTTAGTGTCCAATCTCAGAAAATATTTTTAGAGAGAATATTATTTTGGTCAATTCAATGTTAACTAGCCTAGTTTTTAGGCTGATTTTAGCTCTATTATATGTCTACGTCTCGTGTAGATAGCCCAGTTATAGAGGCTCTAAACCCCGCTTCGTGTCTCCACTATACAAGACCAATTCACTTTAGTGTCCAATCTCAGAAAATATTTTTAGAGAGAATATTATTTTGGTCAATTCAATGTTAACTAGCCTAGTTTTTAGGCTGATTTTAGCTCTATTATATGTCTACGTCTCGTGTAGATAGCCCAGTTATAGAGGCTCTAAACCCCGCTTCGTGTCTCCACTATACAAGACCAATTCACTTTAGTGTCCAATCTCAGAAAATATTTTTAGAGAGAATATTATTTTGGTCAATTCAATGTTAACTAGCCTAGTTTTTAGGCTGATTTTAGCTCTATTATATGTCTACGTCTCGTGTAGATAGCCCAGTTATAGAGGCTCTAAACCCCGCTTCGTGTCTCCACTATACAAGACCAATTCACTTTAGTGTCCAATCTCAGAAAATATTTTTAGAGAGAATATTATTTTGGTCAATTCAATGTTAACTAGCCTAGTTTTTAGGCTGATTTTAGCTCTATTATATGTCTACGTCTCGTGTAGATAGCCCAGTTATAGAGGCTCTAAACCCCGCTTCGTGTCTCCACTATACAAGACCAATTCACTTTAGTGTCCAATCTCAGAAAATATTTTTAGAGAGAATATTATTTTGGTCAATTCAATGTTAACTAGCCTAGTTTTTAGGCTGATTTTAGCTCTATTATATGTCTACGTCTCGTGTAGATAGCCCAGTTATAGAGGCTCTAAACCCCGCTTCGTGTCTCCACTATACAAGACCAATTCACTTTAGTGTCCAATCTCAGAAAATATTTTTAGAGAGAATATTATTTTGGTCAATTCAATGTTAACTAGCCTAGTTTTTAGGCTGATTTTAGCTCTATTATATGTCTACGTCTCGTGTAGATAGCCCAGTTATAGAGGCTCTAAACCCCGCTTCGTGTCTCCACTATACAAGACCAATTCACTTTAGTGTCCAATCTCAGAAAATATTTTTAGAGAGAATATTATTTTGGTCAATTCAATGTTAACTAGCCTAGTTTTTAGGCTGATTTTAGCTCCTATTATATGTCTACGTCTCGTGTAGATAGCCCAGTTATAGAGACTCTAAACCCCGCTTCGTGTCTCCACTATACAAGACCAATTCACTTTAGTGTCCAATCTCAGAAAATATTTTTAGAGAGAATATTATTTTGGTCAATTCAATGTTAACTAGCCTAGTTTTTAGGCTGATTTTAGCTCTATTATATGTCTACGTCTCGTGTAGATAGCCCAGTTATAGAGGCTCTAAACCCCGCTTCGTGTCTCCACTATACAAGACCAATTCACTTTAGTGTCCAATCTCAGAAAATATTTTTAGAGAGAATATTATTTTGGTCAATTCAATGTTAACTAGCCTAGTTTTTAGGCTGATTTTAGCTCTATTATATGTCTACGTCTCGTGTAGATAGCCCAGTTATAGAGGCTCTAAACCCCGCTTCGTGTCTCCACTATACAAGACCAATTCACTTTAGTGTCCAATCTCAGAAAATATTTTTAGAGAGAATATTATTTTGGTCAATTCAATGTTAACTAGCCTAGTTTTTAGGCTGATTTTAGCTCTATTATATGTCTACGTCTCGTGTAGATAGCCCAGTTATAGAGGCTCTAAACCCCGCTTCGTGTCTCCACTATACAAGACCAATTCACTTTAGTGTCCAATCTCAGAAAATATTTTTAGAGAGAATATTATTTTGGTCAATTCAATGTTAACTAGCCTAGTTTTTAGGCTGATTTTAGCTCTATTATATGTCTACGTCTCGTGTAGATAGCCCAGTTATAGAGGCTCTAAACCCCGCTTCGTGTCTCCACTATACAAGACCAATTCACTTTAGTGTCCAATCTCAGAAAATATTTTTAGAGAGAATATTATTTTGGTCAATTCAATGTTAACTAGCCTAGTTTTTAGGCTGATTTTAGCTCTATTATATGTCTACGTCTCGTGTAGATAGCCCAGTTATAGAGGCTCTAAACCCCGCTTCGTGTCTCCACTATACAAGACCAATTCACTTTAGTGTCCAATCTCAGAAAATATTTTTAGAGAGAATATTATTTTGGTCAATTCAATGTTAACTAGCCTAGTTTTTAGGCTGATTTTAGCTCTATTATATGTCTACGTCTCGTGTAGATAGCCCAGTTATAGAGGCTCTAAACCCCGCTTCGTGTCTCCACTATACAAGACCAATTCACTTTAGTGTCCAATCTCAGAAAATATTTTTAGAGAGAATATTATTTTGGTCAATTCAATGTTAACTAGCCTAGTTTTTAGGCTGATTTTAGCTCTATTATATGTCTACGTCTCGTGTAGATAGCCCAGTTATAGAGGCTCTAAACCCCGCTTCGTGTCTCCACTATACAAGACCAATTCACTTTAGTGTCCAATCTCAGAAAATATTTTTAGAGAGAATATTATTTTGGTCAATTCAATGTTAACTAGCCTAGTTTTTAGGCTGATTTTAGCTCTATTATATGTCTACGTCTCGTGTAGATAGCCCAGTTATAGAGGCTCTAAACCCCGCTTCGTGTCTCCACTATACAAGACCAATTCACTTTAGTGTCCAATCTCAGAAAATATTTTTAGAGAGAATATTATTTTGGTCAATTCAATGTTAACTAGCCTAGTTTTTAGGCTCTATTATATGTCTACGTCTCGTGTAGATAGCCCAGTTATAGAGGCTCTAAACCCCGCTTCGTGTCTCCACTATACAAGACCAATTCACTTTAGTGTCCAATCTCAGAAAATATTTTTAGAGAGAATATTATTTTGGTCAATTCAATGTTAACTAGCCTAGTTTTTAGGCTGATTTTAGCTCTATTATATGTCTACGTCTCGTGTAGATAGCCCAGTTATAGAGGCTCTAAACCCCGCTTCGTGTCTCCACTATACAAGACCAATTCACTTTAGTGTCCAATCTCAGAAAATATTTTTAGAGAGAATATTATTTTGGTCAATTCAATGTTAACTAGCCTAGTTTTTAGGCTGATTTTAGCTCTATTATATGTCTACGTCTCGTGTAGATAGCCCAGTTATAGAGGCTCTAAACCCCGCTTCGTGTCTCCACTATACAAGACCAATTCACTTTAGTGTCCAATCTCAGAAAATATTTTTAGAGAGAATATTATTTTGGTCAATTCAATGTTAACTAGCCTAGTTTTTAGGCTGATTTTAGCTCTATTATATGTCTACGTCTCGTGTAGATAGCCCAGTTATAGAGGCTCTAAACCCCGCTTCGTGTCTCCACTATACAAGACCAATTCACTTTAGTGTCCAATCTCAGAAAATATTTTTAGAGAGAATATTATTTTGGTCAATTCAATGTTAACTAGCCTAGTTTTTAGGCTGATTTTAGCTCTATTATATGTCTACGTCTCGTGTAGATAGCCCAGTTATAGAGGCTCTAAACCCCGCTTCGTGTCTCCACTATACAAGACCAATTCACTTTAGTGTCCAATCTCAGAAAATATTTTTAGAGAGAATATTATTTTGGTCAATTCAATGTTAACTAGCCTAGTTTTTAGGCTGATTTTAGCTCTATTATATGTCTACGTCTCGTGTAGATAGCCCAGTTATAGAGGCTCTAAACCCCGCTTCGTGTCTCCACTATACAAGACCAATTCACTTTAGTGTCCAATCTCAGAAAATATTTTTAGAGAGAATATTATTTTGGTCAATTCAATGTTAACTAGCCTAGTTTTTAGGCTGATTTTAGCTCTATTATATGTCTACGTCTCGTGTAGATAGCCCAGTTATAGAGGCTCTAAACCCCGCTTCGTGTCTCCACTATACAAGACCAATTCACTTTAGTGTCCAATCTCAGAAAATATTTTTAGAGAGAATATTATTTTGGTCAATTCAATGTTAACTAGCCTAGTTTTTAGGCTGATTTTAGCTCTATTATATGTCTACGTCTCGTGTAGATAGCCCAGTTATAGAGGCTCTAAACCCCGCTTCGTGTCTCCACTATACAAGACCAATTCACTTTAGTGTCCAATCTCAGAAAATATTTTTAGAGAGAATATTATTTTGGTCAATTCAATGTTAACTAGCCTAGTTTTTAGGCTGATTTTAGCTCTATTATATGTCTACGTCTCGTGTAGATAGCCCAGTTATAGAGGCTCTAAACCCCGCTTCGTGTCTCCACTATACAAGACCAATTCACTTTAGTGTCCAATCTCAGAAAATATTTTTAGAGAGAATATTATTTTGGTCAATTCAATGTTAACTAGCCTAGTTTTTAGGCTGATTTTAGCTCTATTATATGTCTACGTCTCGTGTAGATAGCCCAGTTATAGAGGCTCTAAACCCCGCTTCGTGTCTCCACTATACAAGACCAATTCACTTTAGTGTCCAATCTCAGAAAATATTTTTAGAGAGAATATTATTTTGGTCAATTCAATGTTAACTAGCCTAGTTTTTAGGCTGATTTTAGCTCTATTATATGTCTACGTCTCGTGTAGATAGCCCAGTTATAGAGGCTCTAAACCCCGCTTCGTGTCTCCACTATACAAGACCAATTCACTTTAGTGTCCAATCTCAGAAAATATTTTTAGAGAGAATATTATTTTGGTCAATTCAATGTTAACTAGCCTAGTTTTTAGGCTGATTTTAGCTCTATTATATGTCTACGTCTCGTGTAGATAGCCCAGTTATAGAGGCTCTAAACCCCGCTTCGTGTCTCCACTATACAAGACCAATTCACTTTAGTGTCCAATCTCAGAAAATATTTTTAGAGAGAATATTATTTTGGTCAATTCAATGTTAACTAGCCTAGTTTTTAGGCTGATTTTAGCTCTATTATATGTCTACGTCTCGTGTAGATAGCCCAGTTATAGAGGCTCTAAACCCCGCTTCGTGTCTCCACTATACAAGACCAATTCACTTTAGTGTCCAATCTCAGAAAATATTTTTAGAGAGAATATTATTTTGGTCAATTCAATGTTAACTAGCCTAGTTTTTAGGCTGATTTTAGCTCTATTATATGTCTACGTCTCGTGTAGATAGCCCAGTTATAGAGGCTCTAAACCGCGCTTCGTGTCTCCACTATACAAGACCAATTCACTTTAGTGTCCAATCTCAGAAAATATTTTTAGAGAGAATATTATTTTGGTCAATTCAATGTTAACTAGCCTAGTTTTTAGGCTGATTTTAGCTCTATTATATGTCTACGTCTCGTGTAGATAGCCCAGTTATAGAGGCTCTAAACCCCGCTTCGTGTCTCCACTATACAAGACCAATTCACTTTAGTGTCCAATCTCAGAAAATATTTTTAGAGAGAATATTATTTTGGTCAATTCAATGTTAACTAGCCTAGTTTTTAGGCTGATTTTAGCTCTATTATATGTCTACGTCTCGTGTAGATAGCCCAGTTATAGAGGCTCTAAACCCCGCTTCGTGTCTCCACTATACAAGACCAATTCACTTTAGTGTCCAATCTCAGAAAATATTTTTAGAGAGAATATTATTTTGGTCAATTCAATGTTAACTAGCCTAGTTTTTAGGCTGATTTTAGCTCTATTATATGTCTACGTCTCGTGTAGATAGCCCAGTTATAGAGGCTCTAAACCCCGCTTCGTGTCTCCACTATACAAGACCAATTCACTTTAGTGTCCAATCTCAGAAAATATTTTTAGAGAGAATATTATTTTGGTCAATTCAATGTTAACTAGCCTAGTTTTTAGGCTGATTTTAGCTCTATTATATGTCTACGTCTCGTGTAGATAGCCCAGCTATAGAGGCTCTAAACCCCGCTTCGTGTCTCCACTATACAAGACCAATTCACTTTAGTGTCCAATCTCAGAAAATATTTTTAGAGATAATATTATTTTGGTCAATTCAATGTTAACTAGCCTAGTTTTTAGGCTGATTTTAGCTCTATTATATGTCTACGTCTCGTGTAGATAGCCCAGTTATAGAGGCTCTAAACCCCGCTTCGTGTCTCCACTATACAAGACCAATTCACTTTAGTGTCCAATCTCAGAAAATATTTTTAGAGAGAATATTATTTTGGTCAATTCAATGTTAACTAGCCTAGTTTTTAGGCTGATTTTAGCTCTATTATATGTCTACGTCTCGTGTAGATAGCCCAGTTATAGAGGCTCTAAACCCCGCTTCGTGTCTCCACTATACAAGACCAATTCACTTTAGTGTCCAATCTCAGAAAATATTTTTAGAGAGAATATTATTTTGGTCAATTCAATGTTAACTAGCCTAGTTTTTAGGCTGATTTTAGCTCTATTATATGTCTACGTCTCGTGTAGATAGCCCAGTTATAGAGGCTCTAAACCCCGCTTCGTGTCTCCACTATACAAGACCAATTCACTTTAGTGTCCAATCTCAGAAAATATTTTTAGAGAGAATATTATTTTGGTCAATTCAATGTTAACTAGCCTAGTTTTTAGGCTGATTTTAGCTCTATTATATGTCTACGTCTCGTGTAGATAGCCCAGTTATAGAGGCTCTAAACCCCGCTTCGTGTCTCCACTATACAAGACCAATTCACTTTAGTGTCCAATCTCAGAAAATATTTTTAGAGAGAATATTATTTTGGTCAATTCAATGTTAACTAGCCTAGTTTTTAGGCTGATTTTAGCTCTATTATATGTGTACGTCTCGTGTAGATAGCCCAGTTATAGAGGCTCTAAACCCCGCTTCGTGTCTCCACTATACAAGACCAATTCACTTTAGTGTCCAATCTCAGAAAATATTTTTAGAGAGAATATTATTTTGGTCAATTCAATGTTAACTAGCCTAGTTTTTAGGCTGATTTTAGCTCTATTATATGTCTACGTCTCGTGTAGATAGCCCAGTTATAGAGGCTCTAAACCCCGCTTCGTGTCTCCACTATACAAGACCAATTCACTTTAGTGTCCAATCTCAGAAAATATTTTTAGAGAGAATATTATTTTGGTCAATTCAATGTTAACTAGCCTAGTTTTTAGGCTGATTTTAGCTCTATTATATGTCTACGTCTCGTGTAGATAGCCCAGTTATAGAGGCTCTAAACCCCGCTTCGTGTCTCCACTATACAAGACCAATTCACTTTAGTGTCCAATCTCAGAAAATATTTTTAGAGAGAATATTATTTTGGTCAATTCAATGTTAACTAGCCTAGTTTTTAGGCTGATTTTAGCTCTATTATATGTCTACGTCTCGTGTAGATAGCCCAGTTATAGAGGCTCTAAACCCCGCTTCGTGTCTCCACTATACAAGACCAATTCACTTTAGTGTCCAATCTCAGAAAATATTTTTAGAGAGAATATTATTTTGGTCAATTCAATGTTAACTAGCCTAGTTTTTAGGCTGATTTTAGCTCTATTATATGTCTACGTCTCGTGTAGATAGCCCAGTTATAGAGGCTCTAAACCCCGCTTCGTGTCTCCACTATACAAGACCAATTCACTTTAGTGTCCAATCTCAGAAAATATTTTTAGAGAGAATATTATTTTGGTCAATTCAATGTTAACTAGCCTAGTTTTTAGGCTGATTTTAGCTCTATTATATGTCTACGTCTCGTGTAGATAGCCCAGTTATAGAGGCTCTAAACCGCGCTTCGTGTCTCCACTATACAAGACCAATTCACTTTAGTGTCCAATCTCAGAAAATATTTTTAGAGAGAATATTATTTTGGTCAATTCAATGTTAACTAGCCTAGTTTTTAGGCTGATTTTAGCTCTATTATATGTCTACGTCTCGTGTAGATAGCCCAGTTATAGAGGCTCTAAACCCCGCTTCGTGTCTCCACTATACAAGACCAATTCACTTTAGTGTCCAATCTCAGAAAATATTTTTAGAGAGAATATTATTTTGGTCAATTCAATGTTAACTAGCCTAGTTTTTAGGCTGATTTTAGCTCTATTATATGTCTACGTCTCGTGTAGATAGCCCAGTTATAGAGGCTCTAAACCCCGCTTCGTGTCTCCACTATACAAGACCAATTCACTTTAGTGTCCAATCTCAGAAAATATTTTTAGAGAGAATATTATTTTGGTCAATTCAATGTTAACTAGCCTAGTTTTTAGGCTGATTTTAGCTCTATTATATGTCTACGTCTCGTGTATATAGCCCAGTTATAGAGGCTCTAAACCCCGCTTCGTGTCTCCACTATACAAGACCAATTCACTTTAGTGTCCAATCTCAGAAAATATTTTTAGAGAGAATATTATTTTGGTCAATTCAATGTTAACTAGCCTAGTTTTTAGGCTGATTTTAGCTCTATTATATGTCTACGTCTCGTGTAGATAGCCCAGTTATAGAGGCTCTAAACCCCGCTTCGTGTCTCCACTATACAAGACCAATTCACTTTAGTGTCCAATCTCAGAAAATATTTTTAGAGAGAATATTATTTTGGTCAATTCAATGTTAACTAGCCTAGTTTTTAGGCTGATTTTAGCTCTATTATATGTCTACGTCTCGTGTAGATAGCCCAGTTATAGAGGCTCTAAACCCCGCTTCGTGTCTCCACTATACAAGACCAATTCACTTTAGTGTCCAATCTCAGAAAATATTTTTAGAGAGAATATTATTTTGGTCAATTCAATGTTAACTAGCCTAGTTTTTAGGCTGATTTTAGCTCTATTATATGTCTACGTCTCGTGTAGATAGCCCAGTTATAGAGGCTCTAAACCCCGCTTCGTGTCTCCACTATACAAGACCAATTCACTTTAGTGTCCAATCTCAGAAAATATTTTTAGAGAGAATATTATTTTGGTCAATTCAATGTTAACTAGCCTAGTTTTTAGGATGATTTTAGCTCTATTATATGTCTACGTCTCGTGTAGATAACCCAGTTATAGAGGCTCTAAACCCCGCTTCGTGTCTCCACTATACAAGACCAATTCACTTTAGTGTCCAATCTCAGAAAATATTTTTAGAGAGAATATTATTTTGGTCAATTCAATGTTAACTAGCCTAGTTTTTAGGCTGATTTTAGCTCTATTATATGTCTACGTCTCGTGTAGATAGCCCAGTTATAGAGGCTCTAAACCCCGCTTCGTGTCTCCACTATACAAGACCAATTCACTTTAGTGTCCAATCTCAGAAAATATTTTTAGAGAGAATATTATTTTGGTCAATTCAATGTTAACTAGCCTAGTTTTTAAGCTGATTTTAGCTCTATTATATGTGTACGTCTCGTGTAGATAGCCCAGTTATAGAGGCTCTAAACCCCGCTTCGTGTCTCCACTATACAAGACCAATTCACTTTAGTGTCCAATCTCAGAAAATATTTTTAGAGAGAATATTATTTTGGTCAATTCAATGTTAACTAGCCTAGTTTTTAGGCTGATTTTAGCTCTATTATATGTCTACGTCTCGTGTAGATAGCCCAGTTATAGAGGCTCTAAACCCCGCTTCGTGTCTCCACTATACAAGACCAATTCACTTTAGTGTCCAATCTCAGAGAATATTTTTAGAGAGAATATTATTTTGGTCAATTCAATGTTAACTAGCCTAGTTTTTAAGGCTGATTTTAGCTCTATTATATGTCTACGTCTCGTGTAGATAGCCCAGTTATAGAGGCTCTAAACCCCGCTTTGTGTCTCCACTATACAAGACCAATTCACTTTAGTGTCCAATCTCAGAAAATATTTTTAGAGAGAATATTATTTTGGTCAATTCAATGTTAACTAGCCTAGTTTTTAGGCTGATTTTAGCTCTATTATATGTCTACGTCTCGTGTAGATAGCCCAGTTATAGAGGCTCTAAACCGCGTTTCGTGTCTCCACTATACAAGACCAATTCACTTTTGTGTCCAATCTCAGAAAATATTTTTAGAGAGAATATTATTTTGGTCAATTCAATGTTAACTAGCCTAGTTTTTAGGCTGATTTTAGCTCTATTATATGTCTACGTCTCGTGTAGATAGCCCAGTTATAGAGGCTCTAAACCGCGTTTCGTGTCTCCACTATACAAGACCAATTCACTTTTGTGTCCAATCTCAGAAAATATTTTTGGAGAGAATATTATTTTGGTCAATTCAATGTTAACTAGCCTAGTTTTTAGGCTGATTTTAGCTCTATTATATGTCTACGTCTCGTGTAGATAGCCCAGTTATAGAGGCTCTAAACCCCGCTTCGTGTCTCCACTATACAAGACCAATTCACTTTAGTGTCCAATCTCAGAAAATATTTTTAGAGAGAATATTATTTTGGTCAATTCAATGTTAACTAGCCTAGTTTTTAGGCTGATTTTAGCTCTATTATATGTCTACGTCTCGTGTAGATAGCCCAGTTATAGAGGCTCTAAACCCCGCTTCGTGTCTCCACTATACAAGACCAATTCACTTTAGTGTCCAATCTCAGAAAATATTTTTAGAGAGAATATTATTTTGGTCAATTCAATGTTAACTAGCCTAGTTTTTAGGCTGATTTTAGCTCTATTATATGTCTACGTCTCGTGTAGATAGCCCAGTTATAGAGGCTCTAAACCTCGCTTCGTGTCTCCACTATACAAGACCAATTCACTTTAGTGTCCAATCTCAGAAAATATTTTTAGAGAGAATATTATTTTGGTCAATTCAATGTTAACTAGCCTAGTTTTTAGGCTGATTTTAGCTCTATTATATGTCTACGTCTTGTGTAGATAGCCCAGTTATAGAGGCTCTAAATCGCGTTTCGTGTCTCCACTATACAAGACCAATTCACTTTAGTGTCCAATCTCAGAAAATATTTTTAGAGAAAATATTATTTTGGTCAATTCAATGTTAACTAGCCTAGTTTTTAGGCTGATTTTAGCTCTATTATATGTCTACGTCTCGTGTAGATAGCCCAGTTATAGAGGCTCTAAACCGCGTTTCGTGTCTCCACTATACAAGACCAATTCACTTTAGTGTCCAATCTCAGAAAATATTTTTAGAGAGAATATTATTTTGGTCAATTCAATGTTAACTAGCCTAGTTTTTAGGCTGATTTTAGCTCTATTATATGTCTACGTCTCATGTAGATAGCCCAGTTATAGAGGCTCTAAACCCCGCTTCGTGTCTCCACTATACAAGACCAATTCACTTTAGTGTCCAATCTCAGAGAATATTTTTAGAGATAATATTATGTTGGTCAATTCAATGTTAACTAGCCTAGTTTTTAGGCTGATTTTAGCTCTATTATATGTCTACGTCTTGTGTAGATAGCCCAGTTATAGAGGCTCTAAACCCCGCTTCGTGTCTCCACTATACAAGACCAATTCACTTTAGTGTCCAATCTCAGAAAATATTTTTAGAGAGAATATTATTTTGGTCAATTCAATGTTAACTAGCCTAGTTTTTAGGCTGATTTTAGCTCTATTATATGTCTACGTCTCGTGTAGATAGCCCAGTTATAGAGGCTCTAAACCTCGCTTCGTGTCTCCACAATACAAGACCAATTCACTTTAGTGTCCAATCTCAGAAAATATTTTTAGAGAGAATATTATTTTGGTCAATTCAATGTTAACTAGCCTAGATTTTAGGCTGATTTTAGCTCTATTATATGTCTACGTCTTGTGTAGATAGCCCAGTTATAGAGGCTCTAAACCGCGTTTCGTGTCTCCACTATACAAGACCAATTCACTTTAGTGTCCAATCTCAGAAAATATTTTTAGAGAGAATATTATTTTGGTCAATTCAATGTTAACTAGCCTAGTTTTTAGGCTGATTTTAGCTCTATTATATGTCTACGTCTCGTGTAGATAGCCCAGTTATAGAGGCTCTAAACCGCGTTTCGTGTCTCCACTATACAAGACCAATTCACTTTAGTGTCCAATCTCAGAAAATATTTTTAGAGAGAATACTATTTTGGTCAATTCAATGTTAACTAGCCTAGTTTTTAGGCTGATTTTAGCTCTATTATATGTCTACGTCTCGTGTAGATAGCCCAGTTATAGAGGCTCTAAACCCCGCTTTGTGTCTCCACTATACAAGACCAATTCACTTTAGTGTTCAATCTCAGAAAATATTTTTAGAGAGAATATTATTTTGGTCAATTCAATGTTAACTAGCCTAGTTTTTAGGCTGATTTTAGCTCTATTATATGTCTACGTCTCGTGTAGATAGCCCAGTTATAGAGGCTCTAAACCCCGCTTCGTGTCTCCACTATACAAGACCAATTCACTTTAGTGTCCAATCTCAGAAAATATTTTTAGAAAGAATATTATTTTGGTCAATTCAATGTTAACTAGCCTAGTTTTTAGGCTGATTTTAGCTCTATTATATGTCTACGTCTCGTGTAGATAGCCCAGTTATAGAGGCTCTAAACCCCGCTTCGTTTCTCCACTATACAAGACCAATTCACTTTAGTGTCCAATCTCAGAAAATATTTTTAGAGAGACTATTATTTTGGTCAATTCAATGTTAACTAGCCTAGTTTTTAGGCTGATTTTAGCTCTATTATATGTCTACGTCTCGTGTAGATAGCCCAGTTATAGAGGCTCTAAACCCCGCTTTGTGTCTCCACTATACAAGACCAATTCACTTTAGTGTCCAAGCTCAGAAAATATTTTTAGAGAGAATATTATTTTGGTCAATTCAATGTTAACTAGCCTAGTTTTTAGGCTGATTTTAGCTCTATTATATGTCTACGTCTCGTGTAGATAGCCCAGTTATAGAGGCTCTAAACCGCGTTTCGTGTCTCCACTATACAAGACCAATTCACTTTAGTGTCCAATCTCAGAAAATATTTTTAGAGAGAATATTATTTTGGTCAATTCAATGTTAACTAGCCTAGTTTTTAAGGCTGATTTTAGCTCTATTATATGTCTACGTCTCGTGTAGATATCCCAGTTATAGAGGCTCTAAACCGCGTTTCGTGTCTCCACTATACAAGACCAATTCACTTTAGTGTCCAATCTCAGAAAATATTTTTAGAGAGAATATTATTTTGGTCAATTCAATGTTAACTAGCCTAGTTTTTAGGCTGATTTTAGCTCTATTATATGTCTACGTCTCGTGTAGATAGCCCAGTTATAGAGGCTCTAAACCCCGCTTCGTGTCTCCACTATACAAGACCAATTCACTTTAGTGTCCAATCTCAGAAAATATTTTTAGAGAGAATATTATTTTGGTCAATTCAATGTTAACTAGCCTAGTTTTTAGGCTGATTTTAGCTCTATTATATGTCTACGTCTCGTGTAGATAGCCCAGTTATAGAGGCTCTAAACCCCGCTTCGTGTCTCCACTATACAAGACCAATTCACTTTAGTGTCCAATCTCAGAAAATATTTTTAGAGAGAATATTATTTTGGTCAATTCAATGTTAACTAGCCTAGATTTTAGGCTGATTTTAGCTCTATTATATGTCTACGTCTCGTGTAGATAGCCCAGTTATAGAGGCTCTAAACCCCGCTTCGTGTCTCCACTATACAAGACCAATTCACTTTAGTGTCCAATCTCAGAAAATATTTTTAGAGAGAATATTATTTTGGTCAATTCAATGTTAACTAGCCTAGTTTTTAGGCTGATTTTAGCTCTATTATATGTCTACGTCTCGTGTAGATAGCCCAGTTATAGAGGCTCTAAACCCCGCTTCGTGTCTCCACTATACAAGACCAATTCACTTTAGTGTCCAATCTCAGAAAATATTTTTAGAGAGAATATTATTTTGGTTAATTCAATGTTAACTAGCCTAGTTTTTAAGCTGATTTTAGCTCTATTATATGTGTACGTCTCGTGTAGATAGCCCAGTTATAGAGGCTCTAAACCCCGCTTCGTGTCTCCACTATACAAGACCAATTCACTTTAGTGTCCAATCTCAGAAAATATTTTTAGAGAGAATATTATTTTGGTCAATTCAATGTTAACTAGCCTAGTTTTTAGGCTGATTTTAGCTCTATTATATGTCTACGTCTCGTGTAGATAGCCCAGTTATAGAGGCTCTAAACCCCGCTTCGTGTCTCCACTATACAAGACCAATTCACTTTAGTGTCCAATCTCAGAGAATATTTTTAGAGAGAATATTATTTTGGTCAATTCAATGTTAACTAGCCTAGTTTTTAGGCTGATTTTAGCTCTATTATATGTCTACGTCTCGTGTAGATAGCCCAGTTATAGAGGCTCTAAACCCCGCTTCGTGTCTCCACTATACAAGACCAATTCACTTTAGTGTCCAATCTCAGAAAATATTTTTAGAGAGAATATTATTTTGGTCAATTCAATGTTAACTAGCCTAGTTTTTAGGCTGATTTTAGCTCTATTATATGTCTACGTCTCGTGTAGATAGCCCAGTTATAGAGGCTCTAAACCCCGCTTCGTGTCTCCACTATACAAGACCAATTCACTTTAGTGTCCAATCTCAGAAAATATTTTTAGAGAGAATATTATTTTGGTCAATTCAATGTTAACTAGCCTAGTTTTTAGGCTGATTTTAGCTCTATTATATGTCTACGTCTCGTGTAGATAGCCCAGTTATAGAGGCTCTAAACCCCGCTTCGTGTCTCCACTATACAAGACCAATTCACTTTAGTGTCCAATCTCAGAAAATATTTTTAGAGAGAATATTATTTTGGTCAATTCAATGTTAACTAGCCTAGTTTTTAGGCTGATTTTAGCTCTATTATATGTCTACGTCTCGTGTAGATAGCCCAGTTATAGAGGCTCTAAACCCCGCTTCGTGTCTCCACTATACAAGACCAATTCACTTTAGTGTCCAATCTCAGAAAATATTTTTAGAGAGAATATTATTTTGGTCAATTCAATGTTAACTAGCCTAGTTTTTAGGCTGATTTTAGCTCTATTATATGTCTACGTCTCGTGTAGATAGCCCAGTTATAGAGGCTCTAAACCCCGCTTCGTGTCTCCACTATACAAGACCAATTCACTTTAGTGTCCAATCTCAGAAAATATTTTTAGAGAGAATATTATTTTGGTCAATTCAATGTTAACTAGCCTAGTTTTTAGGCTGATTTTAGCTCTATTATATGTCTACGTCTCGTGTAGATAGCCCAGTTATAGAGGCTCTAAACCCCGCTTCGTGTCTCCACTATACAAGACCAATTCACTTTAGTGTCCAATCTCAGAAAATATTTTTAGAGAGAATATTATTTTGGTCAATTCAATGTTAACTAGCCTAGTTTTTAGGCTGATTTTAGCTCTATTATATGTCTACGTCTCGTGTAGATAGCCCAGTTATAGAGGCTCTAAACCCCGCTTCGTGTCTCCACTATACAAGACCAATTCACTTTAGTGTCCAATCTCAGAAAATATTTTTAGAGAGAATATTATTTTGGTCAATTCAATGTTAACTAGCCTAGTTTTTAGGCTGATTTTAGCTCTATTATATGTCTACGTCTCGTGTAGATAGCCCAGTTATAGAGGCTCTAAACCCCGCTTCGTGTCTCCACTATACAAGACCAATTCACTTTAGTGTCCAATCTCAGAAAATATTTTTAGAGAGAATATTATTTTGGTCAATTCAATGTTAACTAGCCTAGTTTTTAGGCTGATTTTAGCTCTATTATATGTCTACGTCTCGTGTAGATAGCCCAGTTATAGAGGCTCTAAACCCCGCTTCGTGTCTCCACTATACAAGACCAATTCACTTTAGTGTCCAATCTCAGAAAATATTTTTAGAGAGAATATTATTTTGGTCAATTCAATGTTAACTAGCCTAGTTTTTAGGCTGATTTTAGCTCTATTATATGTCTACGTCTCGTGTAGATAGCCCAGTTATAGAGGCTCTAAACCCCGCTTCGTGTCTCCACTATACAAGACCAATTCACTTTAGTGTCCAATCTCAGAAAATATTTTTAGAGAGAATATTATTTTGGTCAATTCAATGTTAACTAGCCTAGTTTTTAGGCTGATTTTAGCTCTATTATATGTCTACGTCTCGTGTAGATAGCCCAGTTATAG
>JBAKBP010019246.1:0-45028 GCA_037953745.1 Lithodes maja
CTGTACAGTGTAATGGATTAATATACAAATATAGCCAACCTGCAGACCAAAGTATAACAGGAAACAGTAAGCGTTACGCAAAATTGAAATGTAAACAAGCAGAACATGACTGTCTTAAATAGTAAACAAATACACATACCCACACACGTACACACAAACAGGGAGGAGGGAGGGAGGAAGAATTTAAAGAAGCAGAAGTATAAATGTTACGGAATTAAAACAAACTAAAAAATGCTTGGATGAAAAAGGAAAAAAAAAAAAAAAAAAAAAGGTTATGAAACAAACATAAGAACAAACAAAAGTAAATGACGTAAACTAAGCAACATAAAGTGATGCGAACAAAGAAAACCTAGCTAAAAAGCATGTCCACCCAACCAACCCGGAAAACAAAATCAAATTAATAATTTATTACAAATCCCCCAAGACCTCCAACCTCGTTCTCCGCAACAAACCAGCCTCCACCAAGATAAAGAGCCTGATGACCGACGATCACGTCATTTACCAACATACCTGTAATTATGAGGACTGTGGACCTCATTCCTATATTGGTATGACGCAGACTCGTCTTTCACGTCGGCTAACTCTTCACCTTCAGGCTGGAGCCATCAAAGACCACTATCTCACCCCTAACCACCCTCACCTCACACGCAACGAGTTAGAGAAACACACCACCATACTCGATAAAGAAAGTGACCCAAGGAGATTACCTATACTCGAAGCTTTATATATCCAAGCCTTACATCCCAACATCAACAACCAAACTCTGGACCTTCAGATCCTTCCTTCTGCCAAAAGGCACTTTCCTACAGGACCTAACACCCCCCCTCGCCCCCCGGTGCCCTTGACGCAGGCCCCCGCGCTACCTCCTTCAGCTTCGTCTTCCGCAGGCGCCACACAACTTAGGCCACGCCCCTCGACACGCAGCCAATCAGCTTCGACCCCACCAACCGACCACCATCCCGCATCCAGTGCGCATGCGTGAAGCGGTTCCCCCCTTTCTCCTTCCTAGAATACCCCTCCACCAATAGTAGACTTTTGCCCCCTGTTTTTCGCCTCCTCTGATCCTCCACCCTCTATATATACCCTTCCTGTTTACCTTTTATATCATTCCATCCTTACTTGATAATGCTGGTTGTCCAGTGAAACGCGTCGTATATCCTGTATCATCATTTACATTTATGTAACCCTGTACCACCATGAATTTTGCTCATCTCCTTCATCTACTTCCTGCCACCCAGCGAAAACTCATCAGAGACCTGGAAACTTTGAATAATAACATTTCCAACGCAGAAATTGCCATTTCTTTCAACCTCGTATGTATTAAAGAAAATATATATATATATATATACTGTATATAACTATATATGCATGTGTATGTGTCAATGTATGGTATTACCCACTTCCACCAAGTTCAGTAAATTCCCTATACCAAGAGCACGCCCTGTCAATCAAGGCAGTGTACAGCGTTATAAACTGCATCAAACTTTTTTTTTTTTTTTTTTTTTTTTTTCTATATTCCAACTTACTTCCTCTCGGGCATAGGCTGAGAGCCTTAACATTCACCGCTTTACAATGAACAGTGAAGCCCGTGAGGTCTTGTTCCAGTCTAGGGAGTGAGACATGTGAAGCACGTAGAGTACAACGAGCACCTGCCATCTTGCCTTCACATGAGGCACGGTGCTCACTCATGGCCCGAAACGACCCCATCTCTGAAGCCATCTCGTTCCCGTGCTTCACTGTCTCACCCTCTACACTCGGACTCTCACACTTACACACACACAACGCCACCTGTTGAGCAGATAACTCACCAGGCATTGCACCCCTATAGCATATTTTGAATATGGGAATATTCATACAGTGCTATTTAATCAGGGAACAATGAGGGTATTTTATTGACGTTTCGGTGGGCTTTGTGGTAATGCACTGATACTAGGTACAGCACAAATTCCATCCCAATAATATCTTCCCATTGATACATCGGGATTTGAACCCGGGACCTTTGGATTACCAGGCCAGTGGCAAGACCACTCCACCACACCTCCCCTATTGCATCAATTATCCCCTCCCACCAACAATATTATTACAACAGGATAAACTTATAAACTCGTCTTCCAACTATATATAAGGCTGTGAGAGCATAGGACCGTATTCCTATCTTTGCAACTGTACGTTAAGGGGGGTGACCTGCTTTTTGTTATTTCTGTCCTTTTCTCTCTTTCTCTGGCTTGTATCCATTCAGCCAACTATTTTAAGACGTTTATCCCCATCTAGGTGTCGATTTCTTCCTGGCGAGCGATAGCGAGCCAGCATTATATGAAGAAACTATCGACAAATTTACAAATTTAGCCTGCTGTCAAAAATAAAAAATATACTGGCTCGCTACCGCTCACCAGTAAAAAAATTACACCTGGATGGGGATAAACGTCTTAAAACAGTAGGCTGAATGGGGCCAAATGGATACAAGCCAGAGAAAGATAGAAAAGGACAGAACAAAAACAGGTCACCCCCCCTTAAGTGAGAGGTGGGTTGCCTATAATAAACCCACTAGCTAGATACATAGCTACTGGTTGGTAGGAGTGTTCACCCTTAAGGGGAGGTATTTAGTTTGTTCCCTACTTTTTCATCAAGCTTAAAATTACACCCCCTAGACCCCCTTTCAAGATAAATTTGTACATTTTTCGGTAGAAAAATGTCCCGGCCTGAGGCCGGTTGCTCTTAAATTACAGGCTCGCTATCGCTCGCCAGGAAAAAATCGACACCTTAACGGCACGAAAGGTCTTAAAATTGACAGAAATGGGGCAAAATGTCTTAAAATATCCAAACTACTAGGGCGAAGGTCTTAAAATCTCAAAAGCAATGGGGCTAAACATGAGGGAGAAAGAGGTTCAGAAAAAATCCTCCAGGTGGATATCTCCCCTTAATGACCGTTTTTTATCTTCCTCGGGTTTGTACTATTGTTTTGGTTGTAATAATCTGTATATTTCTTATAATATATATATTTTTCATGATTACATGATTTCATACTGTTACGACCGGGCACTCGGGTACACTAGGGCTCTTACACAGGACTCGAGTATGGCTCGCTGCCACAACGGAAACACACGATCCCAACCCCAGAGTACTGCCAGCCGAACAAAAAACGCCACTACCCTCCAGAGTTCTATCTGCTATAACGGGGTATACAAGAACTCGGTACTAGCGTTTCACACAACAGACTAATAGCAAGACGGGAGTTATCTAGTCTGGTCAACAATCAAACAAAGAAGAAAGTACTACAACACTAAAGAATAGTGTTGGCCGAAGCCGAAGTAATCCACCCTTGAACTAAGAACTTAAGAAGTCCTCCACCCTCTACTTCGGATCGGCACTATTACGTTACGTTAAACAATAGTCCTCGAGCATCAAGCAAGGAATCTTCTGATAAGTTAGATGCTTCTCGAATACTCATAAGAAGTAAGTATCGGATTTTGAACAGCAATTTAATGAATAACTCACTGGTAATTAAAGGCTTTAAATTGACATAAGAAGAATTATAAGAATAAGCAATAGGATATGGCAAACATTAAGAAGAAGTACTCCGACAATGCACTGGCAATAGCCTACTAAGATTGTGCTCGTGGGCCACTATCTCTGAAGTAGCTAAGCGTGCCACACATGAAATCAATAGTGCTTAAACAATAATATACATAAGGAGAAGCTTCAATACTATGCTGTATCTGCTGGTCGAGCAAAGTCTAGCTGGGATATCTAAGGTTAAGAGACAATGGCTGAGCAAGCGGCTCGTAGCCTAGCGAGGTCCTTAAGACTGTGCGGCCAAATTACGGTAATTGACGGGATGCTCTCTTGAGAGATCCAGATCACTAGTATCTGGTTCTCTCCTGGCGATCCTCTCAAAGTCAAGCAAATGAGATAGCACAGTGTTGGGTGGCACAGGCAAAAGCCCTCACTCGCAACACAGTGCTAAACTCCCACGGTACACAGTCAGAAAGACCACCTAGGCGTTCCACGTCTCCGTTGCAATTGTACTGGTTCAACCGCAACCTAGTACTCATAGGAAATCACAACTCAGAAACCCTATCCCAGTCTAGCATTGCCTAAACCAGCAGAAAACAGGAACATGAATAATCGCACACAGGGAAATGCATATACGAGTGCAACAAACATCAATCAATCCTATTCTAGTTAACCCTTCCAAAAATAGGCTATCTAACAGGCACTTATCTCGTGAGAACTCAAGCGATAATACTTTGGCTGACTAAATCTGCACCAAAGGGGTCATGGAGGTTAAACAGGGACGAGAAGAGAAGAAG
The DNA here is from genome assembly GCA_037953745.1 of Lithodes maja. NCBI lineage: Eukaryota > Metazoa > Arthropoda > Malacostraca > Decapoda > Lithodidae > Lithodes > Lithodes maja. The sequence continues at coordinate 4,311 of JBAKBP010019246.1, forward strand.
ATAGGCTGTTCAGAGAGTAGAGAAAGTTCACATCAGTCGGAAGAATATGGATAGTTGCAAGGGATATGAGAAGTCGCTTTGCCTGATGAGTTCTGAAGAATGGTGGCAAGAACCTCTCTTTTTATACTCGGCCCTCTAGCGGCATATCTCAAACTACTTAAGGACCGCCCACTGGCAATCATGACGTCATATTCTCTCTCAATCTGGGATCGACAAAGAACTTCCCACGCGCTGAAAGGGAGGAAGGGAGGAGGGAGGAGGGAATTAGGCCTACCGGCCCGCGTGGCGCACTCACTGATCCCCGTTACGTAATATCTCTCTCTCTCTCTCCTCTCATCATTACATATAAGTCCCACACACAATACTTATATCTAATGATATAAAATAGAACTCGTTGACTTAGAAGAAAACAAAATACATAATGATAATACTTATAGTACAACGGTTCACATAAACTGAGTTAGGAAACTCTACACAGACTACAGCCAAAGTTCCTGCCCTGACGATCCTAGCGAGAGTGGGGCCTGACTGGGCGTTCTGTACAGCATGCTCATACTCGACATGCGTCACACCTCCCCCAAGATTTTACTTGCTCAACCCTGAGCTAAAATCTGATAATACAGAACCCCATCAAACCCCTCACACCCAGCGACCGCATGGCACTAAAACAACGCTGAGTTTATCACTAAAACACATCTTATAAAAAAAAAATTCACATTTCATAACTCCTCCCAACAATAGTAAAAGACATAATATCATGCTCCCAGAGCGAGCTTACAGCAGCTCAGCCGTTTGATAGTTCGTGGACTACTCAAACACTATAGGCTATGACAAACTTATACAATTATCTATATCAAAAAGAAAGAGTTTTTATATGATTTTTATATTTTAATATGTTTTTTTCCGGCTGCACTATAAGGGCAGCCTATTTTCTTCTATACCAAACGCTCAACAATCCTGCTTTACGACCCAATACGCTGGGCTACAACCGCGAGCCAACAAGCACCAAGCGCAAAATACTACTCAAACCAAAGCAGGAGGCTACCCGTGTGTCAATCTCTTCGGGATCATACACCTGTGATAGCCTACGACTGATCATCTACCCTCGATAAACAATCCGCAATCACATTGTCACATCCCGCAATATGCCGGATGTCCAGGTTATACTCCTGCAACATCAATGACCACCGGGTCAGTCTCATATTGCGATTGTGAAATTGATTTAGGAATCTCAAAGGGTGATGATCAGTGTAGATAACCACGACTGGGCCATAGGCTGGAACATACACCTCGAAGTGCCTGAGTGACAGCACAATCGCCAGTAATTCCTTTTCTATTGTAGAATAGTTCTTTTGTGCAGCATTGAACTTCTTAGAAAAGAAACTTACTGGGTGTTCCACACCTTCATTGTCTGTCTGTAGCAAGACGGCACCAGCCCCTACACCACTAGCATCTGTTGCCAGCTGAAAAGGCCTGTTAAAGTCTGGGGCCCTGAGTATCGGGTGAGTACACAGCAAATGCTTCACTAAATTAAAAGCCTTTTCACACTCAGGCGCCCACAAAAACTTTTTGTCTTTAGATAACAAATCTGTGAGAGGTGCCAACACCGTAGAGTAACCTTTTATAAAGCGTCTGTAGTAGCCTATCATACCCAAGAATCTCATGATCTGCTTCTTGGTGGTTGGGTGCGGAAATTTATTGATAGCCTGTACCTTGTTCTGAGGAGGGCACACCTGTCCCCTTCCCACTACAAACCCAAGGTACTGCACAGTGGCTTTTACGAAGTCACACTTTGCCAAATTTACTACCAGACTTGCTTCACTAAGTTTCCGGAACAAGGTCTCCAGGTGCTCACAATGGCTCTCAAAGTCGTCATCATAAATGATTACATCGTCCAAGTATACGGTGCAATTTGGAATGTCCTTGACAATTTCATTCATCAGGTTCTGAAACGTTGCTGGTGCATTCTTAAGTCCGTAGGGCATAACATTACACCGGTAAGTACTCCCGTCCACCACAAAACCACATACCTCTTTAGCGCGCTCGGACAAAGGTACTTGCCAGTAACCTTTTACTAAATCAACTTTAGACAAAAACCGAGCATTACCAATTTTATCAACACTATCATCAACCCGAGGAAGAGGATATGGGTTAGTTGGAGTCAAACCGTTTAGCCTACGGAAATCAATACAGAAGCGTACCTTGCCATCTGGTTTAGGCTGCAGTGTTACGGGGGAAGTCCATTTAACGGTACCTTTCTCTATCAACCCTCTACCGAGCATATACTCCAACTCATCCCTCAGAGCGGGTAGTTTTATGGGGGGCACACGGTATGGGATTGACTTAAAGGGTAGATGGTGCCCCACGTCAACATCATGCATAGCCTGAGTAGTGAGGCCTGGATGTTCAGCGAATACAGTGGGGTATAAACCGAGCAACTGACGGATAGCTTCAAATTGCGGCTCAGGCAAATGGGCTATAGCCTCGTCAGCCCTTAGGCTCGAGTTCCCCGCCCACTGATCCGCTGAAACATGGTGATCCCAGCTATCCTCCTCTGAAGCTTGACTGTCCCCCTCTCCTTCTCCACCACGGCCGCAACAAGCCAACACAGGGACAGTGAGAGGCTCAGAGGGGCGCCTCACATACTCTTTTATCAGGTTCACGTGACATAACTGATTCTTCTTCCTCCTGTCTGGAGTGGCAACAAGGTAATCTAGGTCCGAAATTTTCTCCACAATTTTATAGGGTCCAGTATACTTCGCCGACAAGGGGTTACCCACCAAAGGCAACAAAATCAACACCTCCTGTCCCACAATGAACTCCCGGAGCTTCACTTTGCGATCATACCTGTCCTTCATTAAAGCTTGTGACCCTGTTAAATTCCGACCTGCCATCTCCAGACTCTTAAGCATGCGCTCACGGCTTTCAAACACATACTTCAACAAGGAACAAGGCGGCACAGTTCCTTCCCAAATTTCCCGCAGCATATTAAGGGGGCCCCTGACTCGGTGTCCAAAAATCAGCTCGTTTGGACTAAATCCCAGGCTCTCACCAGGCACTTCCCGAGCAGCAAACAGTACATACGGCAATCCAAGATCCCAATCTCTTCCGTTATCAGCACAATAACACCTGAGCATGCTTTTAAGGGTGGCATGCCACCGCTCAAGCACCCCTTGGCTCTCAGGGTGATACGCTGACGATACCACCGCCCGTATTCCATGCTGTTGCATTGTTTGCTTAAAGAGATTGGAGGTGAAATTGGACCCCTGATCAGACTGAATCTCCTCCGGGTACCCGTACCTTGAAAAGTACCACAACAAGTTACTGACTACCGTCTTAGCCATGCCGTTTTTCATGGGGTATGCATCGGGGTATCTAGTGGCAACATCCATGATGGTTAACAAAAATTTATTACCAGCCTTTGTGGGAGGGAGGGGACCAACCATGTCAACAACAATCTTACTAAAAGGTGGCCCAATTACAGGAATAGGGTGCAACGGAGCTTTAGGAATAACTTGGTTTGGTTTCCCGACCCGTTGACAAATATCACATGAGTTTATCCAGGACTGCACATGAGACTTCATCCCCGGCCACCAAAACAACTTCCCCAAAGCCGCCACCGTTTTTCTTACCCCCAAATGTCCTGCCAGCGGTGTGTCATGCGCCAAACTCAGTAGGCTATCCCTGCACTCCCGCGGCACCATCAACTGGTCCACTACCCCGGACCCCATCTTCCAGCTACGGTTAGGGTCTTGAAAACGCCGATACAGGATGCCATCTAAATAAAAAAAATCTCCCGGCTGTGCATCACCGTCCTCGTCGAGCTCCACAGCTCCATTAGCACACGTTTGGAGCTCAGGGTCCTCCAGCTGCAACCGACGTATATCTGAGGGTGCCAAGCGATCTAACTGCTCCCGGAGCAATGCATGACCCTCCCCGATACTGAGCTGCTCCCTCTGTCTCTCTCGATGTTCATAACGTTGCTGTCGTGGAGACTCGTCATGCCCAGCCTCGTCACTCTCGATGACAGGCCCAGGGGCTACTCCAGAACTAAGTAATGGTGCTAATACTGAATCACCCAGGAGAGCCGCCGAGTCAAAACTCTTAAAACCAACTCCAGCTTTAGCCTCCTCCTGTTGATCGTTCCTCTGCTGGTCTGAAGACGGAGGATTAGGCTGTGACACTTTAGCTGCCCGAGCTCGGGTGACAGCACACGCCATGGGTTGTGCCTGGCACCGCTCGACCCACTCTCGCTCTTCCCTACTCACGTCGGCCGGCCTCTCGGCAACGACTAAGGGTAGAACCTCAGAAGCGGGCATTACAAAGTCGTTGCCGAGAAGAAGGTCGACGCCCTCCACTGGCAGTTTCTCCACAATCCCAACATCCAATTCACGTGCCACACCATCCACCTCCAACTCCAACCGCACCAGCGGGTATGACCGAGTTGCATTAATACCCTGCACCACCACCACCCGAGCCGCATTTATAGGGTAGCCAGTCAAGTTTTTCATCAAAGTCTGGGAAGCACCTGTATCACGCAAGACCTCTACTCCATGCTTGCGCCCCGCCCACATCACGCAACCCCGTCCTCTATGGTCGCAAAAAACATCCTGAGCAGGGTTCGAGCCTCCCAGGTGCTTCTGCATTGGCTGTGCCTCAGCCTCTGACGAACTGCCCCGGGCAAACTCAGAAGGCTTCAGAGACACACCAATGTTGCAGGCCAAAGACACAGCTGCTGTAGGTGGTTTGCTAGGACAGACTCTTGCAAAGTGCCCCTTTTTATGACATTGATAACACTCTAACTCCCCTTTGGGCTTCCCTTGGTACTGGGAAGGGCCCGGCCCCTTCTTAAATGGGACGGTGCTAGTCTTGTGGTCAGTCTTGGTATCATAACTCTTGTACTTGTTTGCATAAGATATATTACTAACTCGGGGGGGTGGGGCGTCACGCCCCTTGTTACCTGCCTCACTACGCTGGGCAGACCCGCACCCACGAATTAATGATAGCCGGAGGTCAGCCATCTCAGCTGCCTCCTGTAGAGTTTTTGGATTCTTTTCTTTAATAGTTAAAGTCATTTCTGCACCTGTACACTTATAAAACTGCTCGAGCAGAAACAGCTCCGTCAACTGTTCGGCCGTCTCAGCTTTCTCAGAACGTGTCCAGTTTGTAAGTGCATCTTTTAAGTCCCGGGCATGCTCAAGAAAGGTCGCCTCCCTAGTCTTTGTAACACCCCGAAACTTCAATCGATATGTTTCTGGTTGCAACTCGTATGCCCGTAGGACAGCTCTCTTCAATTCTGGGTAGTCAATGCAAGACTCTAAAGGCAGTGCATCATAAGCCTTCAGACCCTTACCCGTAAGTCTTGAGGAGACCAGAGCTGCCCACTTCTCTTCAGGCCAATTATGCTCCCTACACTTCTTCTCAAAACGATTAAAAAATTCTGTGACTTCAGTTTCACTAAATGCCGGCACCAACTTGACTAAGTGGGACAAGGACTGTTCTCTTACTTGGCCCTCACGGCCCATCCGAATCCCTGTCGACTCTGCACGAGTCTTATCTAAATCTATTTGAGCACAATATTTCTCTGAGTCGTACCTAAGCTCAGCCTCGTGCCTCCTAACCTCAATCTCATGCCTCCTAGTCTCATTCTCCTGCTTCCTAACCTCAGTCTCATGCCTCCTAGACTCATTCTCCATCTCCTGCTTCCTAGCCTCATTCTCCATCTCCTGCTTCCTAGCCTCATTCTCCATTTTAGCAAGCTCGAGTTTAAATATCATCTCAGGAGACAGGCCGGAAGAGGGAGCTGCCACTACTGAAGGAGGGGGGGCAAGAACTGGGGAACCACCATACGCACCGCCCGAGGGCACTCCAATCTTCCAATGCTCATCCCTCTGTGGGAGAGTGCTAACCTCCGGCAACTGAGTGGACGGCACTGTAGGAGTCGAGTGAGAGGGGATCTGGGGAGGAACCCCCCCAAACGCCCTCTCCTCCGAAACCCCATGTCGCCCACGCAACACCCAGGAAATTAGCTCCCCCTTGGACATCCCTCCTACATTGGATAGACCCAAAACCTTGGCTATCAGGTGCAAGCCATAAACATTCACCCCAGTCAGCCTCTCCTCCGTCACATGGTACTGCTTACTCACAAAAAGTCTAGCATCCTCCTCACTAGTTACTAACGGCACCTCCTCACTTAGCATCTCTCGCTCCTCGTCAGTACTAGGGCCCGACATACTGAAGTTCACCAAAAAATTCTCGAGACAAAAGTGTTAAACTCCCTTATGCAAGCACTAATTACTAAATTAACTAGAGTCTCTTAAATGCTCTCCTAATTGCCTTACAAAAAAAAAATATTCTTCAATATGTACGCTAAAGTACGAACAAACAAATGTTGTACAATTCTGCAAAAAAATATACTGTTCACAAAATCCTAAGCAAGGTCGCCATTTGTTACGACCGGGCACTCGGGTACACTAGGGCTCTTACACAGGACTCGAGTATGGCTCGCTGCCACAACGGAAACACACGATCCCAACCCCAGAGTACTGCCAGCCGAACAAAAAACGCCACTACCCTCCAGAGTTCTATCTGCTATAACGGGGTATACAAGAACTCGGTACTAGCGTTTCACACAACAGACTAATAACAAGACGGGAGTTATCTAGTCTGGTCAACAATCAAATAAAGAAGAAAGTACTACAACACTAAAGAATAGTGTTGGCCGAAGCCGAAGTAATCCACCCTTGAACTAAGAACTTAAGAAGTCCTCCACCCTCTACTTCGGATCGGCACTATTACGTTACGTTAAACAATAGTCCTCGAGCATCAAGCAAGGAATCTTCTGATAAGTTAGATGCTTCTCGAATACTCGTAAGAAGTAAGTATCGGATTTTGAACAGCAATTTAATGAATAACTCACTGGTAATTAAAGGCTTTAAATTGACATAAGAAGCATTATAAGAATAAGCAATAGGATATGGCAAACATTAAGAAGAAGTACTCCGACAATGCACTGGCAATAGCCTACTAAGATTGTGCTCGTGGGCCACTAATCTCTGAAGTAGCTAAGCGTGCCACACATGAAATCAATAGTGCTTAAACAATACTATACATAAGGAGAAGCTTCAATACTATGCTGTATCTGCTGGTCGAGCAAAGTCTAGCTGGGATATCTAAGGTTAAGAGACAATGGCTGAGCAAGCGGCTCGTAGCCTAGCGAGGTCCTTAAGACTGTGCGGCCAAATTACGGTAATTGACGGGATGCTCTCTTGAGAGATCCAGATCACTAGTATCTGGTTCTCTCCTGGCGATCCTCTCAAAGTCAAGCAAATGAGATAGCACAGTGTTGGGTGGCACAGGCAAAAGCCCTCACTCGCAACACAGTGCTAAACTCCCACGGTACACAGTCAGAAAGACCACCTAGGCGTTCCACGTCTCCGTTGCAATTGTACTGGTTCAACCGCAACCTAGTACTCATAGGAAATCACAACTCAGAAACCCTATCCCAGTCTAGCATTGCCTAAACCAGCAGAAAACAGGAACATGAATAATCGCACACAGGGAAATGCATATACGAGTGCAACAAACATCAATCAATCCTATTCTAGTTAACCCTTCCAAAAATAGGCTATCTAACAGGCACTTATCTCGTGAGAACTCAAGCGATAATACTTTGGCTGACTAAATCTGCACCAAAGGGGTCATGGAGGTTAAACAGGGACGAGAAGAGAAGAAGATAGGCTGTTCAGAGAGTAGAGAAAGTTCACATCAGTCGGAAGAATATGGATAGTTGCAAGGGATATGAGAAGTCGCTTTGCCTGATGAGTTCTGAGGAAAATGCGGCGAGACCTCCCTTTTTATACTCGGCCCTCTAGCGGCATATCTCAAACTACTTAAGGACCGCCCACTGGCAATCATGACGTCATATTCTCTCTCAATCTGGGATCGACAAAGAACTTCCCACGCGCTGAAAGGGAGGAAGGGAGGAGGGAGGAGGGAATTAGGCCTACCGGCCCGCGTGGCGCACTCACTGATCCCCGTTACGTAATATCTCTCTCTCTCTCCTCTCATCATTACATATAAGTCCCACACACAATACTTATATCTAATGATATAAAATAGAACTCGTTGACTTAGAAGAAAACAAAATACATAATGATAATACTTATAGTACAACGGTTCACATAAACTGAGTTAGGAAACTCTACACAGACTACAGCCAAAGTTCCTGCCCTGACGATCCTAGCGAGAGTGGGGCCTGACTGGGCGTTCTGTACAGCATGCTCATACTCGACATGCGTCACACTACCTCAACCCACCCTTTTAACTACCACAGATCCTCCTGTAGGGCAGATTTACACTTGAGGGATGTTATTCAGTTTAGGAAGGACCTCTAGCAATAATATGAGGTCAAGCTACCTCAACCCACCCTTTTAACTACCACAGATCCTCCTGTAGGGCAGATTTACACTTGAGGGATGTTATTCAGTTTAGGAAGGACCTCTAGCAATAATATGAGGTCAAGCTACCTCAACCCACCCTTTTAACTACCACAGATCCTTCTGTAGGGCAGATTTACACTTGAGGGATGTTATTCAGTTTAGGAAGGACCTCTAGCAATAATATGAGGTCAAGCTACCTCAACCCACCCTTTTAACTACCACAGATCCTCCTGTAGGGCAGATTTACACTTGAGGGATGTTATTCAGTTTAGGAAGGACCTCTAGCAATAATATGAGGTCAAGCTACCTCAACCCACCCTTTTAACTACCACAGATCCTTCTGTAGGGCAGATTTACACTTGAGGGATGTTATTCAGTTTAGGAAGGACCTCTAGCAATAATATGAGGTCAAGCTACCTCAACCCACCCTTTTAACTACCACAGATCCTTCTGTAGGGCAGATTTACACTTGAGGGATGTTATTCAGTTTAGGAAGGACCTCTAGCAATAATATGAGGTCAAGCTACCTCAACCCACCCTTTTAACTACCACAGATCCTTCTGTAGGGCAGATTTACACTTGAGGGATGTTATTCAGTTTAGGAAGGACCTCTAGCAATAATATGAGGTCAAGCTACCTCAACCCACCCTTTTAACTACCACAGATCCTTCTGTAGGGCAGATTTACACTTGAGGGATGTTATTCAGTTTAGGAAGGACCTCTAGCAATAATATGAGGTCAAGCTACCTCAACCCACCCTTTTAACTACCACAGATCCTTCTGTAGGGCAGATTTACACTTGAGGGATGTAATTCAGTTTAGGAAGGACCTCTAGCAATAATATGAGGTCAAGCTACCTCAACCCACCCTTTTAACTACCACAGATCCTTCTGTAGGGCAGATTTACACTTGAGGGATGTTATTCAGTTTAGGAAGGACCTCTAGCAATAATATGAGGTCAAGCTACCTCAACCCACCCTTTTAACTACCACAGATCCTTCTGTAGGGCAGATTTACACTTGAGGGATGTTATTCAGTTTAGGAAGGACCTCTAGCAATAATATGAGGTCAAGCTACCTCAACCCACCCTTTTAACTACCACAGATCCTTCTGTAGGGCAGATTGACACTTGAGGGATGTTATTCAGTTTAGGAAGGACCTCTAGCAATAATATGAGGTCAAGCTACCTCAACCCACCCTTTTAACTACCACAGATCCTACTGTAGGGCAGATTTACACTTGAGGGATGTTATTCAGTTTAGGAAGGACCTCTAGCAATAATATGAGGTCAAGCTACCTCAACCCACCCTTTTAACTACCACAGAGCCTTCTGTAGGGCAGATTTACACTTGAGGGATGTTATTCAGTTTAGGAAGGACCTCTAGCAATAATATGAGGTCAAGCTACCTCAACCCACCCTTTTAACTACCACAGATCCTTCTGTAGGGCAGATTTACACTTGAGGGATGTTATTCAGTTTAGGAAGGACCTCTAGCAATAATATGAGGTCAAGCTACCTCAATCCACCCTTTTAACTACCACAGATCCTTCTGTAGGGCAGATTTACACTTGAGGGATGTTATTCAGTTTAGGAAGGACCTCTAGCAATAATATGAGGTCAAGCTACCTCAACCCACCCTTTTAACTACCACAGATCCTTCTGTAGGGCAGATTTACACTTGAGGGAAGTTATTCAGTTTAGGAAGGACCTCTAGCAATAATATGAGGTCAAGCTACCTCAACCCACCCTTTTAACTACCACAGATCCTTCTGTAGGGCAGATTTACACTTGAGGGATGTTATTCAGTTTAGGAAGGACCTCTAGCAATAATATGAGGTCAAGCTACCTCAACCCACCCTTTTAACTACCACAGAGCCTTCTGTAGGGCAGATTTACACTTGAGGGATGTTATTCAGTTTAGGAAGGACCTCTAGCAATAATATGAGGTCAAGCTACCTCAACCCACCCTTTTAACTACCACAGATCCTTCTGTAGGGCAGATTTACACTTGAGGGATGTTATTCAGTTTAGGAAGGACCTCTAGCAATAATATGAGGTCAAGCTACCTCAACCCACCCTTTTAACTACCACAGATCCTTCTGTAGGGCAGATTTACACTTGAGGGATGTTATTCAGTTTAGGAAGGACCTCTAGCAATAATATGAGGTCAAGCTACCTCAACCCACCCTTTTAACTACCACAGATCCTTCTGTAGGGCAGATTTACACTTGAGGGATGTTATTCAGTTTAGGAAGGACCTCTAGCAATAATATGAGGTCAAGCTACCTCAACCCACCCTTTTAACTACCACAGATCCTTCTGTAGGGCAGATTTACACTTGAGGGATGTTATTCAGTTTAGGAAGGACCTCTAGCAATAATATGAGGTCAAGCTACCTCAACCCACCCTTTTAACTACCACAGATCCTTCTGTAGGGCAGATTTACACTTGAGGGATGTTATTCAGTTTAGGAAGGACCTCTAGCAATAATATGAGGTCAAGCTACCTCAACCCACCCTTTTAACTACCACAGATCCTTCTGTAGGGCAGATTTACACTTGAGGGATGTTATTCAGTTTAGGAAGGACCTCTAGCAATAATATGAGGTCAAGCTACCTCAACCCACCCTTTTAACTACCACAGATCCTTCTGTAGGGCAGATTTACACTTGAGGGATGTTATTCAGTTTAGGAAGGACCTCTAGCAATAATATGAGGTCAAGCTACCTCAACCCACCCTTTTAACTACCACAGATCCTCCTGTAGGGCAGATTTACACTTTTTTTTTTTTTTTTTTTTTTTTTTTTCTATGTGATTGAGGGAGGCAAAAGGCATAACTGCCTATAGCGAGTGCCTCCCCCATAGTTGAAAGAGTGACAGGGCCAAAATCAAGGGACGTTCGAGCCAAAATGCCTGGACACACGGAGTTTGAAGCAATTTAAGTCATAGGAAGAGGGAAAGACTGATTCTGGGAGAGAGTTCCAGAGCTCAGCTGTTGAGTAGAAGAAAGTTTGAGAGTAACGTTTCACTCTTGGGTTGGAGAGTTGCACAGAGTAGGGGTGGGATTGAGTTGCAAGACGGGTACCACGTGCCCTACGTAAAGGAGGTGGTATGCACTGGGATAGCTCTGAGGAACACTGATTATTATAGTAGCGATAGAATAGCGAGAGAGATGCAACATTGCGGCGGAGAGAGAGAGATTGCAGAGAGTTGGTGAGTGGACGGGAGTTAATGATACGAAAGCCCTTCCTTTCAACTTTGTCTAGGAGAGCGGTGTGAGAGGAACCTCCCCACACATGTGAACAATACTCAATACAAGGGCGCACTATGCCCCTGTACAGAGCAAGAAGCTGTGCAGGGGAAAAGAACCCCCTGAGGCGGTTGAGCACACCCAGCTTCTGGGAGGCTGCCTTAGCAAGACTGGTAATATGGTCCTTCCAAATGAGAGCAGAAGAAAAAGAGACACCAAGAATATTGAGAGAAGATGAAGGGTTGATTTTTGTATTGTTGAAGAATAAGGGATAGTCCGCTGGGAGATCCTGACGGGTAGATAGATGGAGAAATTGGGTTTTGGAAGCATTAAAGTTAACAAGGTTTTCTCTGCCCCAATTGGAAATTGTATTTAGATCAGAATTTAAGAGTTCTATGGCTTCATTACGTTTGTTGTTGAGAGATTGCTGGCTGGGGCGTTCTGAAAAACTAATGGAGTAGTGTAAGGTTGAGTCGTCTGCGTATGAATGGATGGGAATTAAGGTACAGTTAAGGAGATCATTTATAAAAATTAGAAAGAGAATAGGAGATAGGACAGAGCCCTGAGGAACACCGGAGTTTATAGGGTGAGGAAGTGAACAATGGCCGTCCACAACCGCGGCTATGGAACGGCCGGAAAGGAAATTAGAGACAAAGGCACAGATGGAGGGATAGAAACCGAAGGAGGGTAGTTTAGAAATTAATGATTTATGCCAGACTCTATCGAAGGCTTTCGATATGTCTAGTGCAATAGAAAAAGTCTCACCGAAGTCCCGAAAGGAGGATGACCAAGAGTTAGTAAGATATGAAAGAAGATCACCAGTAGAGCGACCCTTAAGGAAGCCATACTGGCGATCTGAGAGCAGATTATGAGAAGAGAAATGCTTAAGAAATTTGGAAGCAAGAATAGTTTCAAAAACTTTAGAAAGACAAGAGATAAGAGCAATTGGACGATAGTTGGAGGGTTGAGAGCGGTCACCCTTCTTTGGGACAGGTTGAATGTGAGCAAACTTCCAGCATGAAGGGAAGACGTTAGAGGATAGACAGAGACGAAAGAGTTTGCCTAGGCAGGGAGTCAGCACGGAAGCACAGTTTTTGAGAACAACAGGAGGAACACCGTCCGGACCGTACGCCTTATTAGTGTTAAGCCCAGAGAGGGTAAAAAGTACATCTTTAGAAGAGATTAGGATATTAGGCATAAGTAAGAGAGAGGAGGGCGGAGAGGGAGGAATAGCACCGGAATCATCCAAGGTGGAGTTTCTAGCAAAAGTTTGAGCGAAGAGTTTAGCTTTGTCAGAGGAAGAAGTGATGGTTGAGCCATCAGAGTGGGAAAGGGGAGGGAAAGACGAGGAAGAGAAATTGTTGGAGAGGTTTTTGGCTAGATGCCAGAAAGCTTGGGAAGAGCTAGAGTTGGATAGTTCAGTGCATTTATTATTGATGAAAGAGTGTTTGGCAAGTCGAAGAACAGATTTGGCTTGATTCCGGGCAGAAACATATGAAGAATGAGAGTCTTGAGTTTTAAGGCGTCGGTACCGTTTGAATGCTTCCTCCTTATTGCGGACAGCAGTAGAACAGGCGTGAGTAAACCAAGATTTTTTAGCATTAGTCTGAGAGAAAGAGAATGGAATGTATGCTTCCATGCCCGATAGGATTACCTCGGTAATGCGTTCAGCACTCTCCGAGGGTCCTCGGCCATGGAAGCAGAAATCATTCCATGGGAAATCAAAGAAGTACTGCCGAAGAGCCTCCCAGTCGGCAGCGCCAAAGTGCCACAAGCGCCGCCGGCTAGGAGGATCGGGTGGCTGTACTGGAGAGATAGGACAGGTGACAGAGATAAGTTTATGGTCGGAGGAGCCCAAAGGAGAGAAAAGATCGACAGTATAAGAAGAAGGGTTAGAAGTTAGAAACAGGTCAAGAATGTTGGGCCGATCTCCGATGCGATCCGGGATACGGGTGGGTTGCTGAACTAACTGCTCTAGGTCATTTAGGATAGAAAAGACGTAGGCTTGTTCACCAGGTGGATCAGTAGTGTGAGAGGAGAGCCAATGGCGGTGGTGAACGTTGAAATCTCCTAAGAGGGAGATTTCTGAGAAAGGAGAAATGGATAGAATGTGTTCCACTGTAGAGTTTAGATAGTCAAAGAATTTGGGAAAGTTGGTAGAGTTAGGGGAAAGATAGACAGCACAGAAATATTTAGTAAGAGAATGACAGGAAAGTTTGAGCCATAAAGTTGAGAATTCAGAGGAGTCGAAATCGGGAACACGAGAGCAAGTGAGTTTGTTGTGCACATATGCACAACATCCGCCTTTGGCTTTGAAACTAGGATAGAGAAAGTAGGAGGATACAGAGAAGGGGTTGCTGGATGTTGCTACAGACACCTGAGTTTCGGTGAGGAAGAGAAGATCAGGTTTGTAGGAGGAGAGATGGTGCTCAACAGAGTGAAAGTTAGAGGAAAGTCCGCGAATGTTGCAGAAATTAATAGAAAGAGTAACAGGCCGAGGTCCAGGTAATTGTGTGGGGTCGTCAGGGGATGGTCGGTCGGGTGAGGGGGCATTTATGGTCCCCCCCCCTGGGGACTCCGAGGCTGGGCTATAATTCATCATTTTTTTTGTTTTTAATTTTGGTGTGGAAGAATGAAGTGTGGTGTGCATGTTAGTGTAGTGAAGTGGATAGGAGGAGGAGGTGTTTGTGAGAGCTAGCTGGATTGCTCTCAGTGTAAATGAGGCACAAAGAAAATCAGTAAGAGAGGCCAAGCAAGTGAAACAGGAGTTCCAGCGACTCTTTATCACATGCCTATAACCTCACCTGGGTCTAGCCCTGATCGATTGGTGCCTACAATCTCCCCACAATATTAATATATTAATATTGGATTGTGTTGAGGGTTGTATATAGTGTCTGGAGCCACAATATCATTAGCTTGCTATATGAGGTCTGACCGGTATGGAGGTCACAATATTGACATAGGGAAACACTGTACCGGCTATGGTACACCAGATACTCGTTATATTAAGAGTGGATTGTGTTGAGGGTTGTGGATAGTGTTTGGAGCCACATTATCATTAGCTTGCTATATGAAGTCTGACCGGTATGGTGGCCACAATATTCACATAGGGGTACACTGTACCGGCTATGGTACACCAGGTACTCGTTATAGTAATAGTGGATTATGTTGAGGGTTGTAGATAGTGTGTGGAGCGACAATATAATTAGCTTGCTATATGAGGTCTGACCGGTATGGATGTCACAATATTGACATAGGGGTACACTGTACCGGCTATGGTACACCAGGTACTCGTTATATTAAGAGTGGATTGTGTTTGGGGTTGTAGATAGTGTCTGGAGCCACAATATCAATAGCTCTCTAAATGGGGTCTGACCGGAATGGAGGTCAAAATATTGACATAGGGGTACACTGTCCCGGCTATGGTGCATCAGGCACTCGTAATATTAATAGTGGATTGTGTTGAGGGTTGTAGATAGTGTCTGAAGCCACAGTATCATTAGCTTGCTATATGATGTCTGACCGGTATGGAGGTCACAATATTGACATAGGGGTACACTATACCGGCTATGGTACACCAGGTACTCGTTATATTAATAGTGGAATGTGATGAGGATATAGATAGTGTCTGGAGCCACAATATCATTAGCTTGCTATATGATGTCTGACCGGTATGCAGGTCACAATATTGACATAGAGGTACACTTTACCGGCTATGATACACCAGGTACTTGTTATATTAACAGTGGATTGTGTTGAGGGTTGTAGATAGTGACTGGAACCACAATATCATTAGCTTGCTATATGAGGTCTCACCGGTATGGAGGTCACAATATTCACATAGGGGTACACTGTACCGGCTATGGTACACCAGGTCCTAGTTATATTAATAGTGGATTGTGTTTGGGGTTGTAGATTGTGTCTGGAGCCACAATATCAATAGCTCTCTATATGGGGTTATGACCGGAATGGAGGTCAAAATATTGACATAGGGGTACACTGTCCCGGCTATGGTACATCAGGTACTCGTAATATTAATAGTGGATTGTGTTGAGGGTTGTAGATAGTGTCTGGAGCCACAGTATCATTAGTTTGCTAGATGAGGTCTGACCGGTATAGAGGTCACAATATTGACATAGGTGTACACTGTACCGGCTATGGTACACAGGTACTCGTTATATTAATAGTGGATTGTTTTGAGGGTTGTACAGTAGATAGTGTCTGGAGCCACAATATCATTAGCTCTCTATATGACGTCTGACCGGTATTGAGGTCACAATATTGACATAGGGGTACACTGTACCTGCTATGGTACACCAGGTACTCGTTATATTAATAGTGGATTGTATTGAAGGTTGTAGATAGTGTCTGGAGCCACAATATCATTAGCATGCTATACGAGGTCTGACCGGTATGGAGGTCACAATATTGACATAGGGGTACACTGTACCGGCTATGGTACACCAGGTCCTAGTTATATTAATAGTGGATTGTGTTGGGGGTTGTAGATAGTGTCTGGAGCCACAATATCAATAGCTCTCTATATGGGGTCTGACCGGAATGGAGGTCAAAATATTGACATAGGGGTACACTGTCCCGGCTATGGTACATCAGGTACTCGTAATATTAATAGTGGATTGTGTTGAGGGTTGTAGATAGTGTCTGGAGCCACAGTATCATTAGCTTGCTATATGATGTCTGACCGGTATGGAGGTCACAATATTGACATAGGGGTACACTATACCGGCTATGGTACACCAGGTACTCGTTTTATTAATAGTGGATTGTGTTGAGGGTTGTCGATAGTGTCTGGAGCCACAATATCATTAGGATGCTATACGAGCTCTGACCAGTATGGAGGTCACAATATTGACATAGGGGTACACTGTACCGACAATTATACATCAGGTACTCGTTATATTAATAGTGGATTGTGTTGAGGGTTGTAGATAGTGTCTGGAGCCACAATAACATTACCATGCTATATGAGGTCTGACCGGTATGGACGTCACAATATTGACGTAGGGGTACACTGTACCGGCTATGGTACACCAGGTACTCATTATATTAATAGTGGATTGTGATGAGGGTTGTAGATAGTGTCTGGAGCCACAATATCATTAGTTTTCTAGATGAGGTCTGACCGGTATAGAGGTCACAATATTGACATAGGGGTACACTGTACCGGCTATGGTACACAGGTACTCGTTATATTAATAGTGGATTGTTTTGAGGGTTGTACAGTAGATAGTGTCTGGAGCCACAATATCATTAGCTCTCTATATGACGTCTGACCGGTATTGAGGTCACAATATTGACATAGGGGTACACTGTACCTGCTATGGTACACCAGGTACTCGTTATATTAATAATGGATTGTTTTGAGGGTTGTAGATAATGTCTGGAGCAACAATATCATTAGCTTACTTTATGAGGTCTGACCGGTATGGAGGGCACAATATTGACATAGAGGTACACTGCACCGGCTATGGTACACCAGGTACTCGTTATATTAATAGTGGACTATGTTAAGGGTTGTAGATAGTATCTGGAGCCACACTATCATTAGCATGCTAGATGAGGTCTGACAGGTATGGAGGTCAGAATATTGACATAGGGGTACACTGTACCGGCTATGGTACACCAGATACTCCTTATATTAATAGTGGATTGTGATGAGGGTTGTAGATAGTGTCTGGAGCCACAATATCATTAGCTTGCTATATAAGATCTGACCGGTATGGAGGTCACAATATTGACATTGGGGTACACTGTACCGGATATGGTACACCAGGTACTCGTTATATTAAGAGTGGAGTGTGTTGAGGGTTGTAGATAAAATCTGGGGCCACAATATCATTAGCTTGCTATATGAGGTCTGACCGGTATGGAGGTCACAATATTGACATAGAGGTACACTGTACCGGCTATGGTACACCAGGTACTCGTTATATTAAGAGTGGATTGTGTTGAGGGTTGTAGATAGTGTCTGGAGCCACAATATAATTAGCATGCTAGATGAGGTCTGACCGATATGGAGGTCACAATATTGACATAGGGGTACACTGTACTGGCTGTGGTACACTAGGTACTAGTTATATGATTAGTGGATTGTGTTGAGGGTTGTAGGTAGTGTTTGGAGCCACAATATCTTTAGCTCTCTATATGACGTCTGCCCGGTATGGAGGTCACAATATTGACATAGGGATACACTGTACCAGCTATGGTACACCAGGTACTCGTTATAGTAATAGTGGATTATGTTGAGGGTTGTAGATAGTGTGTGGAGCGACAATATCATTAGCTTGCTATATGAGGTCTGACGGGTATGGAGGTCACAATATTGACATAGGGGTACACTGTACTGGCTATGGTACACCAGGTACTCGTTATATTAATATTGGATTGTGTTGAGGGTTGTATATAGTGTCTGGAGCCACAATATCATTAGCTTGCTATATGAGGTCTGACCGGTATGGAGGTCACAATATTGACATAGGGAAACACTGTACCGGCTATGGTACACCAGATACTCGTTATATTAAGAGTGGATTGTGTTGAGGGTTGTGGATAGTGTTTGGAGCCACATTATCATTAGCTTGCTATATGAAGTCTGACCGGTATGGTGGCCACAATATTCACATAGGGGTACACTGTACCGGCTATGGTACACCAGGTACTCGTTATAGTAATAGTGGATTATGTTGAGGGTTGTAGATAGTGTGTGGAGCGACAATATAATTAGCTTGCTATATGAGGTCTGACCGGTATGGATGTCACAATATTGACATAGGGGTACACTGTACCGGCTATGGTACACCAGGTACTCGTTATATTAAGAGTGGATTGTGTTGATGGTTGTAGATAGTGTCTGGAGCCACAATATCATTAGCTTGCGATATGAGGTCTGACGGGTATGGAGGTCAAAATATTGACATAGGGGTACACTGTACTGGCTAGGGTACACCAGGTACTCGTTATATTAAGAGTGGATTGTGTTGAGGGTTGTGGATAGTGTCTGGTGCCACATTATCATTAGCTTGCTATATGAGGTCTGACCGGTATGGAGGTCACAATATTCACATAGGGGTACACTGTACCGCCTATGGTACACCAGGTACTCGTTATAGTAATAGTGGATTATGTTGAGGGTTTTAGATAGTGTATGGAGCCACAATATAATTAGCTTGCTATATGAGGTCTGCCCGGTATGGAGATCACAATATTGACATAGGGGTGCACTGTACCGGCTATGGTACACTAGGTGTTCGTTATATTAATAGTGGATTGCGTTGATGGTTGTAGATAGTGTCTGGAGCCACAATATCATTAGCTTGCTATATGGATTCTGACCGGTATGGAGGTCACAATATTGACATAGGGGTACACTTTACCGGCTATGGTACACCAGGTACTCGTTATATTAACAGTGGAATGTGATGAGGATATAGATAGTGTCTGGAGCCACAATATCATTAGCTTGCTATATGAGGTCTGACCGGTATGGAGGTCACAATATTGACATAGGGGTACACTGTACCGGCTATGGTACACTAGGTACTCCTTATATTAATAGTGGATTGTATTGAGGGTTGTAGATAGTGTCTGGAGCCACAATATCATTAGCTTGCTATATGATGTCTGACCGGTATGCAGGTCACAATATTGACATAGAGGTACACTTTACCGGCTATGATACACCAGGTACTTGTTATATTAACAGTGGATTGTGTTGAGGGTTGTAGATAGTGACTGGAACCACAATATCATTAGCTTGCTATATGAGGTCTGACCGGTATGGAGGTCACAATATTGACATAGGGGTACACTGTACCGGCTATGGTACACCAAGTCCTAGTTATATTAATAGTGGATTGTGTTTGGGGTTGTAGATAGTGTCTGGAGCCACAATATCAATAGCTCTCTAAATGGGGTCTGACCGGAATGGAGGTCAAAATATTGACATAGGGGTACACTGTCCCGGCTATGGTACATCAGGTACTCGTAATATTAATAGTGGATTGTGTTGAGGGTTGTAGATAGTGTCTGGAGCCACAGTATCATTAGCTTGCTATATGATGTCTGACCGGTATGGAGGTCACAATATTGACATAGGGGTACACTATACCGGCTATGGTACACCAGGTACTCATTATATTAATAGTGGATTGTGTTGAGGGTTGTAGATAATGTTTGGAGCCACAATATCATTAGCTTGCTATATGAGGTCTGACCGGTATGGAGGTCACAATATTGACATAGGGGTACACTGTACCGGCTATGGTACACCAGGTACTCGTTATATTAATAGAGGACTATGTTAAGGGTTGTAGATAGTGTCTGGAGCCACAATATCATTGGCTTGCTAAATGAGATCTGACCGGTATGGAGGTCACAATATTCACATAGAGGTTCACTGTACCTGCTATGGTACACCAGGTACTCGTTATAGTAATAGTGGATTGTGTTGAGGGTTGTAGATATTGTCTGGAGCCACAATATCATTAGCTTGCTATATGAGGTTTGACCGGTACGGAGGTCACAATATTGACATAGGGGTACACTGTACCGGCTGTGGTACACCAGGTACTCGTTATAGTAATAGTGGATTGTGTTGAGGGTTGTAGATATTGTCTGGAGCCACAATATCATTAGCTTTTTATATGAGGTCTGACCGGTATGGAGGTCACAATATTGACATAGAGGTACACTGTACCGGCTATGGTACACAAGGTACTCGTCATATTAATAGTGGATTGTGTTGAGGGTTGTAGATAGTGTCTGGAGCCACAATATCATTAGTTTGCTAGATGAGGTCTGACCGGTATGGAGGTCACAATATTGACATAGGGGTACACTGTACCGGCTATGGTACAGCAGGTACTCGTTATATTAATAGTGGACTATGTTGAGGGTTGTAGATAGTGTCTGGAGCCACAGTGTCATTAGCTTGCTAGATGAGTTCTGACCGGTATAGAGGTCACAATATTGACATAGGGGTACACTGTACCGGCTATGGTACACAGGTACTCGTTATATTAATAGTGGATTGTGTTTAGCATTGTGGATAGTGTCTGGAGCCACAATATCATTAGCTTGCTAGATGAGGTCTGACCGGTATGGAGGTCACAATATTGACATATGGATACACTGTACCGGCTATGGTACACCAGGTACTCCTTATATTAATAGTGGATTGTGATGAGCTTTGTAGATACTGTCTGGAGTCACAATATCATTAGCTTGCTATATGAGGTGTGACCGGTATGGAGGTCACAATATTAACAGAGGGGTAAACTGTACCGGCTATGGTACACCAGGTACTTGTTATATTAATAGTGGATTGTGTTGAGGGTTGTAGATAGTGACTGGGACCACAATATCATTAGCTTGCTAGATGAGGTCTGACCGGTATGGAGGTCACAATATTGACATAGGGGTACACTGTACCGGCTATGGTACACAAGGTACTCTTTGTATTAATAGTGGATTGTGTTGAGGGTTGTAGATAGTGTCTGGAGCCACAATATCATTAGCTTGCTATATGAGGTCTGGCGGTATGGAGGTCACAATATTGACATAGAGGTACACATTACCGGCTATGGTACACCAGGTACTTGTTATATTAACATTGGATTGTGTTGAGGGTTGTAGATAGTGACTGGAACCAAAATATCATTAGCTTGCTATATGAGGTCTGACCGGTATGGAGGTCACAATATTGACATAGGGGTACACTGTACCGGCTATGGTACACCAGGCACTAGTTATGTTAATAGTGGATTGTGTTGGGGGTGGTAGATAGTGTCTGGAACCACAATATCATTAGCTTGCTATATGAGGTCTGACCGGTATGGAGGTCACAATATTGACATAGGGGTACACTGTACCGGCTATGGTACACCAGGTACTCGTTATAATAATAGTGGATTGTGTTGAGGGTTGTAGATAGTATCTGGAGCCACAATATCATTACCTTGCTATATGAAATCTGACCGGTATGGAGGTCACAATATTGACATAGGGGTACACTGTACCGGCTATGGTACACCAGGTACTCGTTATATTAATAGTGGATTGTGTTGATGGTTGTAGATAGTGTCTGGAGCCACAATATCATTAGCTTGCTATATGGATTCTGACCGGTATGGAGGTCACAATATTGACATAGGGGTACACTTTACTGGCTATGGTACACCAGGTACTAGTTATATTAATAGTGGATTGTGTTGAGGGTTGTATATAGTGTCTGGAGCCACAATATCATTAGCTCTCTATATGAGGTCTGACTGGTATGGACGTCACAATATTGACATTGAGGTACAATGTACAAAGGAGTACAAAGGAGTACAATGGAAATCAAGCAACAACAGATCTAGTGACCCTTCTAGGTTGCTTGTCCTCCAAAACACTGAGGATCAAGTGTC
This sequence comes from Lithodes maja, assembly GCA_037953745.1. NCBI lineage: Eukaryota > Metazoa > Arthropoda > Malacostraca > Decapoda > Lithodidae > Lithodes > Lithodes maja. Next base: position 26,429 of record JBAKBP010019246.1, read on the forward strand.
CAAACAGTGATTTAGAGTGGGTAAGGGAACATTGGAAAGGGAATTACTGCCCTGGAACTAATGTCCGTGGCAGGATTAGGAAGTTAGTAGGGGACAGATGGGTTAGTAACTGAGGGGGGGATAAAATAAAGTTATTCATTTACAAACGCAGTCAGTCGCGGGTTTGATGCGAGATATTTGTCTAAGCGGAGTTTAAATGAATCAACGGTGATGCAGTCTATAACGTTTCGGGGAAGCTCATTCCACAAGTTGACAACTCGATTGAAGAAGAAATTCTTAGATTCGTGTGAGTTAAAAGATATACCAATAATTTTGCAACCGTTTCCCCGCGTGTAATTAGATTGGTCGATAGTGAAGTACTTACTACAGTTCATATTGTCGATGCCTTTGATGATTTTGAACACTTGAATTAAGTCACCTCTTAATCTGCGCTGGGTTAAAGGAAATAGATTTAATTCTCTAAGACGCTCTTCGTATGGTTTGTTCTTTAGGCTAGGTATCATTTTGGTAACTCTACGTTTGAACTCGTTCTAGCTTGTTTATATCTTTTTGGTTATAAGGGCACCAGGATTGAACGCAGTATTCCAGAAGAGGGCGGACTAAGGAATTGTAAAGGGTTAGGATAACTTCTTTGGATTTATGCTCAAATGACCTGCCTATAAAGCCAATTATTTTGTTTGCCTTCTTAACAACTTCTGAACATTGTTGACTCGGTTTTAGGTTACTCGATATTGTTACTCCCAGATCGGTTTCTCTGTTTACATTCTTAAGCTGAGTGCCATTCATCGAATAGTTTGCTTTCTCATTTAGGTATCCGATATGTAGTACTTTACATTTATCGGCATTGAAATTCATTTGCCAAATTTGTGCCCAACATGACAATTAATCTAGATTGTGTTGCATATCGTCAACTTGTTCTTTTGAGAGTACGCTATTTGCAATTTTTGTATCGTCAACAAATTTTGAGATTGTACAGGTGAGACCCTCATCTATGTCGTTGATGTAAATTAGAAAGATAATTGGTCCTAGTACCGATCCCTGGGGTACCCCGCTACTTACATTGGTCCATTTAGATGCCTTACCGTTTATGACTACTCTTTGCTTTCTGTAGCTGAGCCAATTTTCTATCCATTTCAACACACCGTCTTGTATTCCATGCGCTTTTAGTTTTAGCAGTAAACGTTTGTGGGGAACTTTGTCAAAGGCCTTTTGAAAATCAAGGTATATAATATCTACAGCTTTACTCTCATCGTAGAGGTTGAGGATATCGTGGAAGAAGTCTAAGAGGTTTGTTAAACAGGAACGTTTTTTACGAAAGCCGTGTTGAGTATCTTTAAGTATGTTATTTTCCTCTAAGTGATTTACGAGTCTGTCTCGTATGACCGTTTCTAGCATTTTACATACAACTGAGGTTAAGCTAATTGGACGATAGTTACTGGGTAGGGATTTGCTGCCTTTTTTGAATATCGGTGTTACGTTGGCTAGCTTCCACTGATCGGGCATAGTTCCAGACTGCAAGGATTTATTGAATAGTAATGTGATGTCAGTGGTTTGGAGAGCTCATCCTTAGCTTCCCTTAGAACTCTAGGCGAGATTGTATCAGGTCCAGGCGTTTTATTTACCTTGAGTTTATCTAAACAATTCAATACTTCTCTCTCTGTAACGGTGATATTGCTTAGAACATCTGAATTATCAATCTGAATCGGCGATGGTGTAGGGATATCACTGAGGTCTTCTGTTGTAAAAACTGATGCAAAGAAGGTATTGAGGGCATTACTCATTTGTATTTCGTCTTTGGTGTATTCTCCATTTTCATCGACTAACGGTCCAACAGTTGAAGTAACTACTTCTTTCTTTCTGATATAACTATAGAATTCTTTCGGGTTTGTTTTACTTTGATTCGCAATATGTAACTCTAAGGTCTTTTTACTTTGCTTAATTAACTTTTTGGCTTTGCGTCGTAGCTCTACAAATTTCAGCCGTTCTTCGTCATTTTGTGAGGATTTTAATCTATCATTAGCAAATTTTTTAGCAAGCAGGCAGTTTGAAATATCTCTATTCCACCATTTGGGCTTATTATTATGGCCTGGACGCCGTATTTTCGATGGTATGCAGTCTTGCACTGCTTTTAGGTAAGTGGCTTCGAATAACTTCCAAGATGTATTTATGTCATTATTGTGAATTAAAAAGCTCCAGTCAGTTTCTTTAAACATAGCTCTAAGTTTATGGAAGTTTGCTTTCTTGAAATTAGGGACTTTTTCGATGCTACTATTTGGTTCGTTACAAGTAAACTTTAAAGTGAAAGTTATCGTACGATGGTCGCTGTTACTGAATTCATCACCAACATTCAAATTCTCTATTAATTCTTCTTTTGTTGCAAGTACAATGTCAAGAACGTTGTTACCACGGGTTGGCGTTCGAACAAATTGATAAAGCGAACTCTCTTGCAAGTTCGTATACAAGTCATGTCCGGAGTGTGAAGTAAGAGTATCGCCCCACTTGGTCACAGGTAAATTAAAGTCGCCAAAAATTACGGTATCTTGTGAGTTACTTACATCTGCAATTTGTTCGTAAATTTCTCGGTCAGTTTGCACTGATTGAGCTGGAGGTCTGTATATTAATGCAAGTATTATTTTTGTACCTTTATTATTCTTTATTAGCACAAAAGATGCGTCGACGTTCACAATTTGAGGTTTTGACAAGAGGGTAGGGTTAAGACTTTCTTTGATATAAAGTAAAACGCCACCTCCATTTCGATTTATTCGGCTTTTCTCAAACATTACATAACCGGGAAGTGAATACTCTGCTAAAAAGTCTCTATCTTCTGTATTGAGCCAAGATTCTGTTATGCCAATCACATCATAATTTTCTGTAAACACTAGCTCCTCTAAATCTGAAAATGTATTGCGTATGCTACGAGCGTTTGCATAGAAAACCTTTAAATTTGTTATTTTTGAACTCACGGAACGCTCTTTAATAATATATTTGGTTCTTGTCGGATCTACATTTATGTTCATGGCTGTCCTCGGTCCTCGCTGTCTTCGGTCCTTATCGCTGGTGGTCCTCGGTTGCCTCTGTTTTTTTCTTGGCGTTGGATGATTTATGTCACTGCTGCTTCTTCTCGGATGGCGTTTTTTGATCCATGGCTGCGGACTGCTTCGTGTAGGAGACGACCAATGCGTGCTGAACCCACAGGGTTTAGATGAGTGCCATCCTTGCGGAACAGAGTAGGCTGGTTGTAGAAGTTGTCCCAGAGGTTGATGAATTCAACTTCTTCCCTCAGACACAAATATTTTAGTCGGCTATTTGTGCTGAAGGCCTTGTCGTAGAATTTGTCAGGTGCGTCGATCTTGGGGTGAATGCCTGAGATGATGATATTCCTTGACTTGTTTTTGTAGTGCTGGATCATCTTGCGATATTTCTCCATCAACTCTTCGGATCTGGTGCGCATGACGTCATTTGAACCAGCATGGATGACAAAAAGGGTATTTTCATTTGCATCCTTTGTGGTATGTACCGGCTATGGTACACCAGGTACTCGTTATATTAATAGTGGATTGTGTTGAGGGTTGTAGATAGTGTCTGGAGCCACAATATCATTAGATCTCTATATGAGATCTGACTGGTATGGACGTCACAATATTGACATAGGGGTACACTGTACCTGCTATGGTATACCAGGTACTCGTTATATTAATAGTGGATTGTGTTGACGGTTGTAGATAGTGTCTGGAGCCACAATATCATTAACTTGCTATATGAGGTCGGACCGGTATGGAGGTCACAATATTGACATAGGGATACAGTGTACCGGCTATGGTACACCAGGTACTCGTTATATTAATAGTGGATTGTGTTGTTGGTTGTGGATAGTGTCTGGAGCCACAATATCATTAGCTTCCTATATGAGGTCTGACCGGTATGGAGGTCACAATATTGACATAGGGGTACACTGTACCGGCTATGGTACACTAGGTACTTGTTATATTAATAGTGGATTGTGTTGAGGTTTGTAGATAATGACTGGAACCACAATATCATTAGCTTGCTAGGTAAGGTCTGACCGGTATGGAGGTCACAATATTGACATAGGGGTACACTGTACCGGCTATGGTACACTAGGGACTCGTTTTATTAATAGTGGATTGTGTTGAGGGTTATAGATAGTGTCTGGAGCCACAATATCATTAGCTTGCTATATGAGGTCTGACCGTTATGGAGGTCACAATATTGACATAGGGGTACACTGTACCGGCTTTGTTACACCAGATACTCGATATATTAATAGTGGGTTGTGTTGATGGTTGTAGATAGTGTCTGGATCCACAATATCATTAGCATGCTATACGAGGTCTGACCAGTATGGAGGTCACAATATTGACATAGGGGTACACTGTACCGACAATGATGCATCAGGTACTCGTTATATTACTAGTGGATTGTGTTGAGGGTTGTAGATAGTGTCTGGAGCCACAATAACATTACCTTGCTATATGAGGTCTGACCGGTATGGACGTTACAATATTGACGTAGGGGTACACTGTACCGGCTATGTTACACTAGATACTCGTTATATTAATAGTGGATTGTGATGAGGGTTGTAGATAGTGTCTGGAGCCACAATATCATTAGCTTGCTATATAAGGTCTGACCGGTATGGAGGTCACAATATTGACATAGGGGTACACTGTACCGGCTATGGTACACCAGGTACTCGTTATATTAATAGTGGACTATGTTGAGGGTTGTAGATAGTGTCTGGAGCCACAGTGTCATTAGCTTGGTAGATGAGGTCTGACCGGTATAGAGGTCACAATATTGACATAGGGGTACACTGAACCGGCTATGGTACACAGGTACTCGTTATATTAATAGTGGATTGTGTTGAGGGTTGTGGATAGTGTCTGGAGCCACAATATCATTAGCTTGCTAGATGAGGTCTGACCGGTATGGAGGTCACAATATTGACATAGGGGTACACTGTACCGGCTATGGTACGCCAGGTACTAGTTATATTTGATAGTGGATTGTTTTGAGGGTTGTACAGTAGATAGTGTCTGGAGCCACAATATCATTAGCTCTCTATATGACGTCTGACCGGTATGGAGGTCACAATATTGACATAGGGGTACACTGTACCTGCTATGGTACACCAGGTACTCTTTATATTAATAGTGGATTGTGTTGAAGGTTGTAGATAGTGTCTGGAGCCACAATATCATTAGCATGCTATACGAGGTCTGACCAGTATGGAGCTCACAATATTGACATAGGGGTACACTGTACCGATAATGATACATCAGGTGCTCGTTATATTAATAGTGGATTGTGTTGAGGGTTGTAGATAGTGTCTGGAGCCACAATAACATTACCTTGCTATATGAGGTCTGACCGGTATGGACGTCACAATATTGACGTAGGGGTACACTGTACCGGCTATGGTACACCAGATACTCGTTATATTAATAGTGGATTGTGATGAGGGTTGTAGATAGTGTCTGGAGCCACAATATCATTAGCTTGTTATATAAGGTCTGACCGGTATGGAGGTCACAATATTAACATTGGGGTACACTGTACCGGCTATGGTACACCAGGTACTTATTATATTAATAGTGGATTGAGATGAGGGTTGTAGATGGTGTCTGGAGCCACAATATCATTAGCTCTCTATATGAGGTCTGACCGGTATGGAGGTCACAATATTGACATAAGGGTACACTCTACCGGCTATGGTATATCAAGTACTCATAATATTAATAGTGGATTGTGTTGAGGGTTGTAGATAGTATCTGGAGCCACAGTATCATTAGCTTCCTAAATGAGGTCTGACCGTTATGGAGGTCACAATATTGACATAGGGGTACACTGTACCGGCTATGGTACACCAGGTACTAGTTATATTAATAGTGGATTGTGTTGGGGATTGTAGATAGTGTCTGGAGCCAAAATATCATTAGCTCTCTATATGAGGTCTGACCGGTATGGAGGTCACAATATTGACATAAGGGTACACTGTACCGGCTATGGTACATCAGGTTCTCATAATATTAATAGTGGATTGTGTTGAGGGTTGTAGATAGTGTTTGGAGCCCCAGTATCATTAGCTTGCTATATGAGGTCTGACCGGAAAGGAGGTCACAAAATTGACATAGGGGTACACTGTACCGGCTATGGTACACCAGGTACTCGTTATATTAATAGTGGATTGTTTTGAGGGTTGTAGATAATGTCTGGAGCAACAATATCATTAGCATGCTAGATGAGGTCTGACAGGTATGGAGGTCAGAATATTGACATAGGGGTACACTGTACCGGCTATGGTACACCAGATACTCCTTATATAAATAGTGGATTTTGTTGAGGGTTGTAGATAGTGTCTGGAGCCACAATATCATTAGCTTGCTATATAAGATCTGACCGGTATGGAGGTCACAATATTGACATAGGGGTACACTGTACCGGCTATGGTACACCAGGTACTCGTTATATTAATATTGGAGTGTGTTGAGGATTGTAGATAATATCTGGAGCCACAATATCATTAGCTTGCTATATGAGTTCTGACCGGTATGGAGGTCAAAATATTGACATAGAGGTACACTGTACCGGCTATGGTATACCAGGTACTCGTTATATTAAGAGTGGATTGTGTTGAGGGTTGTAGATAGTGTCTGGAGCCACAATATCATTAGCATGCTAGATGAGGTCTGACCGGTATGGAGGCCACAATATTCACATAGGGGTACACTGTACCGGCTATGGTACACCAGGTACTCGTTATAGTAATAGTGGATTATGTTGAGGGTTGTAGATAGTGTGTGGAACGACAATATCATTAGCTTGCTATATGAGGTCTGACAGGTATGGATGTCACAATATTGACATAGGGGAACACTGTACCGGCTATGGTACACCAGGTACTCGTTATATTAATAGTGGATTGTGTTGACGGTTGTAGATAGTGTCTGGAGCCACAATATCATTAGCTTGCGATATGAGGTCTGACGGGTATGAAGGTCACAATATTGACATAGGGGTACACTGTACCGGCTATGGTACACCAGGTACTCGTTATATTAATAGTGGATTGTGTTGAGGGTTATAGATAGTGTCTGGAGCCACTATATCATTAGCTTGCTATATGAGGTCTAACCGGTATGGAGGTCACAATATTGACATAGGGGTACACTGTACCGGCTATGGTACACCAGGTACTCGTTATATTAATAGTGGTTTGTGTTGACGGTTGTGGATAGTGTCTGGAGCCACATTATCATTAGCTTGCTATATGAGGTCTGACCGGTATGGAGGTCACAATATTGACATAGGGGTACACTGTACCGGCTATGGTACACCAGTTACTCGTTATATTAATAGTGGATTGTGTTGAGGGTTGTAGATAGTGTCTGGAGCCACAATATCATTAGCTCTCTATATGAGGTCTGACCGGTATGGAGGTCACAATATTGACATAGTGGTACACTGTACCGGCTATGGTACACCAGGTACTAGTTATATTAATAGTGGATTGTGTTGAGGGTTATAGATAGTGTCTGGAGCCACAATAAATTTAGCTCTCTATATGACGTCTGCCCGGTATGGAGGTCACAATATTGACATAGGGGTACACTGTACCGGCTATGGTACACCAGTTACTCGTTATATTAATAGTGGATTGTGTTGAGGGTTGTAGATAGTGTCTGGAGCCACAATATCATTAGCTCTCTATATGAGGTCTGACCGGTATGGAGGTCACAATATTGACATAGTGGTACACTGTACCGGCTATGGTACACCAGTTACTAGTTATATTAATAGTGGATTCTGTTGAGGGTTGTAGATAGTGTCTGAAGCCACAATATATTTAGCTCTCTATATGACGTCTGCCCGGTATGGAGGTCACAATATTGACATAGGGGTACACTGTACCGGCTATGGTACACCAGGTACTCGTTATATTAATATTGGATTGTGTTGAGGGTTGTAGATAGTGTCTGGAGCCACAATATCATTAGCTTGCTATATGAGGTCTGACCGGTATGGAGGTCACAATATTGACATAGGGATACACTGTACCGGCTATGGTACACCAGATACTCGTTATATTAAGAGTGGATTGTGTTGAGGGTTGTGGATAGTGTCTGGAGCCACATTATCATTAGCTTGCTATATGAGGTCTGACCGGTATGGAGGTCACAATATTCACATAGGGGTACACTGTACCGGCTATGGTACACCAGGTACTCGTTATAGTAATAGTGGATTATGTTGAGGGTTGTAGATAGTGTGTGGAACGACAATATCATTAGCTTGCTATATGAGGTCTGACCGGTATGGATGTCACAATATTGACATAGGGGAACACTGTACCGGCTATGGTACACCAGGTACTCGTTATATTAATAGTGGATTGTGTTGACGGTTGTAGATAGTGTCTGGAGCCACAATATCATTAGCTTGCGATATGAGGTCTGACGGGTATGAAGGTCACAATATTGACATAGGGGTACACTGTACCGGCTATGGTACACCAGGTACTCGTTATATTAATAGTGGATTGTGTTGAGGGTTATAGATAGTGTCTGGAGCCACTATATCATTAGCTTGCTATATGAGGTCTAACCGGTATGGAGGTCACACTATTGACATAGGGGTACACTGTACCGGCTATGGTACACCAGGTACTCGTTATATTAATAGTGGTTTGTGTTGACGGTTGTGGATAGTGTCTGGAGCCACATTATCATTAGCTTGCTATATGAGGTCTGACCGGTATGGAGGTCACAATATTGACATAGGGGTACACTGTACCGGCTATGGTACACCAGTTACTCGTTATATTAATAGTGGATTGTGTTGAGGGTTGTAGATAGTGTCTGGAGCCACAATATCATTAGCTCTCTATATGAGGTCTGACCGGTATGGAGGTCACAATATTGACATAGTGGTACACTGTACCGGCTATGGTACACCAGGTACTAGTTATATTAATAGTGGATTGTGTTGAGGGTTATAGATAGTGTCTGGAGCCACAATAAATTTAGCTCTCTATATGACGTCTGCCCGGTATGGAGGTCACAATATTGACATAGGGGTACACTGTACCGGCTATGGTACACCAGTTACTCGTTATATTAATAGTGGATTGTGTTGAGGGTTGTAGATAGTGTCTGGAGCCACAATATCATTAGCTCTCTATATGAGGTCTGACCGGTATGGAGGTCACAATATTGACATAGTGGTACACTGTACCGGCTATGGTACACCAGTTACTAGTTATATTAATAGTGGATTCTGTTGAGGGTTGTAGATAGTGTCTGAAGCCACAATATATTTAGCTCTCTATATGACGTCTGCCCGGTATGGAGGTCACAATATTGACATAGGGGTACACTGTACCGGCTATGGTACACCAGGTACTCGTTATATTAATATTGGATTGTGTTGAGGGTTGTAGATAGTGTCTGGAGCCACAATATCATTAGCTTGCTATATGAGGTCTGACCGGTATGGAGGTCACAATATTGACATAGGGATACACTGTACCGGCTATGGTACACCAGATACTCGTTATATTAAGAGTGGATTGTGTTGAGGGTTGTGGATAGTGTCTGGAGCCACATTATCATTAGCTTGCTATATGAGGTCTGACCGGTATGGAGGTCACAATATTCACATAGGGGTACACTGTACCGGCTATGGTACACTAGGTACTTGTTATATTAATAGTGGATTGTGTTGAGGTTTGTAGATAATGACTGGAACCACAATATCATTAGCTTGCTAGGTAAGGTCTGACCGGTATGGAGGTCACAATATTGACATAGGGGTACACTGTACCGGCTATGGTACACTAGGGACTCGTTTTATTAATAGTGGATTGTGTTGAGGGTTATAGATAGTGTCTGGAGCCACAATATCATTAGCTTGCTATATGAGGTCTGACCGTTATGGAGGTCACAATATTGACATAGGGGTACACTGTACCGGCTTTGTTATACCAGATACTCGATATATTAATAGTGGGTTGTGTTGATGGTTGTAGATAGTGTCTGGATCCACAATATCATTAGCATGCTATACGAGGTCTGACCAGTATGGAGGTCACAATATTGACATAGGGGTACACTGTACCGACAATGATGCATCAGGTACTCGTTATATTACTAGTGGATTGTGTTGAGGGTTGTAGATAGTGTCTGGAGCCACAATAACATTACCTTGCTATATGAGGTCTGACCGGTATGGACGTTACAATATTGACGTAGGGGTACACTGTACCAGCTATGTTACACTAGATACTCGTTATATTAATAGTGGATTGTGATGAGGGTTGTAGATAGTGTCTGGAGCCACAATATCATTAGCTTGCTATATAAGGTCTGACCGGTATGGAGGTCACAATATTGACATAGGGGTACACTGTACCGGCTATGGTACACCAGGTACTCGTTATATTAATAGTGGACTATGTTGAGGGTTGTAGATAGTGTCTGGAGCCACAGTGTCATTAGCTTGGTAGATGAGGTCTGACCGGTATAGAGGTCACAATATTGACATAGGGGTACACTGAACCGGCTATGGTACACAGGTACTCGTTATATTAATAGTGGATTGTGTTGAGGGTTGTGGATAGTGTCTGGAGCCACAATATCATTAGCTTGCTAGATGAGGTCTGACCGGTATGGAGGTCACAATATTGACATAGGGGTACACTGTACCGGCTATGGTACGCCAGGTACTAGTTATATTTGATAGTGGATTGTTTTGAGGGTTGTACAGTAGATAGTGTCTGGAGCCACAATATCATTAGCTCTCTATATGACGTCTGACCAGTATGGAGGTCACAATATTGACATAGGGGTACACTGTACCTGCTATGGTACACCAGGTACTCTTTATATTAATAGTGGATTGTGTTGAAGGTTGTAGATAGTGTCTGGAGCCACAATATCATTAGCATGCTATACGAGGTCTGACCAGTATGGAGGTCACAATATTGACATAGGGGTACACTGTACCGACAATGATACATCAGGTACTCGTTATATTAATAGTGGATTGTGTTGAGGGTTGTAGATAGTGTCTGGAGCCACAATAACATTACCTTGCTAAATGAGGTCTGACCGGTATGGACGTCACAATATTGACGTAGGGGTACACTCTACCGGCTATGGTACACCAGATACTCGTTATATTAATAGTGGATTGTGATGAGGGTTGTAGATAGTGTCTGGAGCCACAATATCATTAGCTTGTTATATAAGGTCTGACCGGTATGGAGGTCACAATATTGACATTGGGGTACACTGTACCGGCTATGGTACACCAGGTACTCATTATATTAATAGTGGATTGAGATGAGGGTTGTAGATGGTGTCTGGAGCCACAATATCATTAGCTCTCTATATGAGGTCTGACCGGTATGGAGGTCACAATATTGACATAAGGGTACACTGTACCGGCTATGGTATATCAAGTACTCGTAATATTAATAGTGGATTGTGTTGAGGGTTGTAGATAGTATCTGGAGCCACAGTATCATTAGCTTCCTAAATGAGGTCTGACCGTTATGGAGGTCACAATATTGACATAGGGGTACACTGTACCGGCTATGGTACACCAGGTACTAGTTATATTAATAGTGGATTGTGTTGGGGATTGTAGATAGTGTCTGGAGCCAAAATATCATTAGCTCTCTATATGAGGTCTGACCGGTATGGAGGTCACAATATTGACATAAGGGTACACTGTACCGGCTATGGTACATCAGGTTCTCATAATATTAATAGTGGATTGTGTTGAGGGTTGTAGATAGTGTTTGGAGCCCCAGTATCATTAGCTTGCTATATGAGGTCTGACCGGAAAGGAGGTCACAAAATTGACATAGGGGTACACTGTACCGGCTATGGTACACCAGGTACTCGTTATATTAATAGTGGATTGTTTTGAGGGTTGTAGATAATGTCTGGAGCAACAATATCATTAGCATGCTAGATGAGGTCTGACAGGTATGGAGGTCAGAATATTGACATAGGGGTACACTGTACCGGCTATGGTACACCAGATACTCCTTATATAAATAGTGGATTTTGTTGAGGGTTGTGGATAGTGTTTGGAGCCACAATATCATTAGCTTGCTATATAAGATCTGACCGGTATGGAGGTCACAATATTGACATAGGGGTACACTGTACCGGCTATGGTACACCAGGTACTCGTTATATTAATATTGGAGTGTGTTGAGGATTGTAGATAATATCTGGAGCCACAATATCATTAGCTTGCTATATGAGTTCTGACCGGTATGGAGGTCACAATATTGACATAGAGGTACACTGTACCGGCTATGGTATACCAGGTACTCGTTATATTAAGAGTGGATTGTGTTGAGGGTTGTAGATAGTGTCTGGAGCCACAATATCATTAGCATGCTAGATGAGGTCTGACCGGTATGGAGGCCACAATATTCACATAGGGGTACACTGTACCGGCTATGGTACACCAGGTACTCGTTATAGTAATAGTGGATTATGTTGAGGGTTGTAGATAGTGTGTGGAACGACAATATCATTAGCTTGCTATATGAGGTCTGACCGGTATGGATGTCACAATATTGACATAGGGGAACACTGTACCGGCTATGGTACACCAGGTACTCGTTATATTAATAGTGGATTGTGTTGACGGTTGTAGATAGTGTCTGGAGCCACAATATCATTAGCTTGCGATATGAGGTCTGACGGGTATGAAGGTCACAATATTGACATAGGGGTACACTGTACCGGCTATGGTACACCAGGTACTCGTTATATTAATAGTGGATTGTGTTGAGGGTTATAGATAGTGTCTGGAGCCACTATATCATTAGCTTGCTATATGAGGTCTAACCGGTATGGAGGTCACAATATTGACATAGGGGTACACTGTACCGGCTATGGTACACCAGGTACTCGTTATATTAATAGTGGTTTGTGTTGACGGTTGTGGATAGTGTCTGGAGCCACATTATCATTAGCTTGCTATATGAGGTCTGACCGGTATGGAGGTCACAATATTGACATAGGGGTACACTGTACCGGCTATGGTACACCAGTTACTCGTTATATTAATAGTGGATTGTGTTGAGGGTTGTAGATAGTGTCTGGAGCCACAATATCATTAGCTCTCTATATGAGGTCTGACCGGTATGGAGGTCACAATATTGACATAGTGGTACACTGTACCGGCTATGGTACACCAGGTACTAGTTATATTAATAGTGGATTGTGTTGAGGGTTGTAGATAGTGTCTGGAGCCACAATAAATTTAGCTCTCTATATGACGTCTGCCCGGTATGGAGGTCACAATATTGACATACGGGTACACTGTACCGGCTATGGTACACCAGTTACTCGTTATATTAATAGTGGATTGTGTTGAGGGTTGTAGATAGTGTCTGGAGCCACAATATCATTAGCTCTCTATATGAGGTCTGACCGGTATGGAGGTCACAATATTGACATAGTGGTACACTGTACCGGCTATGGTACACCAGTTACTAGTTATATTAATAGTGGATTCTGTTGAGGGTTGTAGATAGTGTCTGAAGCCACAATATATTTAGCTCTCTATATGACGTCTGCCCGTATGGAGGTCACAATATTGACATAGGGGTACACTGTACCGGCTATGGTACACCAGGTACTCGTTATATTAATATTGGATTGTGTTGAGGGTTGTAGATAGTGTCGGGAGCCACAATATCATTAGCTTGCTATATGAGGTCTGACCGGTATGGAGGTCACAATATTGACATAGGGATACACTGTACCGGCTATGGTACACCAGATACTCGTTATATTAAGAGTGGATTGTGTTGAGGGTTGTGGATAGTGTCTGGAGCCACATTATCATTAGCTTGCTATATGAGGTCTGACCGGTATGGAGGTCACAATATTCACATAGGGGTACACTGTACCGGCTATGGTACACCAGGTACTCGTTATAATAATAGTGGATTATGTTGAGGGTTTTAGATAGTGTGTGGAGCTACAATATCATTAGCTTGCTATATGAGGTCAGCCCGGTATGGAGGTCACAATATTGACATAGGGGTACACTGTACCGGCTATGGTACACCAGATACTCGTTATATTAATAGTGGATTGTGTTGATGTTCGTAGATAGTGTCTGGAGCCACATTATCATTAGCTTGCTAGATGAGGTCTGACCGGGATGGAGGTCACAATATTGACATAGGGGTACACTTTACGGGTTATGGTACACCAGGTACTCGTTATATTAATAGTGGATTGAGTTGAGGGTTGTAGATAGTGTCTGGAGCCACAATATTATTAGCTCTAATATGAGGTCTGACCGGTATGGACGTCACAATATTGACATAGGGGTACACTGTACCGGCTATGGTAAACCAGGTACTCGTTATATTAATAGTGGAATGTGATGAGGATATAGATAGTGTCTGGAGCCACAATATCATTAGCTTGCTATATGAGGTCTGACCGGTATGGAGGTCACAATATTGACATAGGGATACACTGTACCGGCTATGGTACACCAGGTACTCATTATAATAATAGTGGATTGTGTTGTTAGTTGTGGATACTGTCTGGAGCCACAATATCATTAGCTTGCTATATGAGGTCTGACCGGTATGGAGGTCACAATATTGACATATGGGTAAACTGTACCGGCTATGGTACACCAGGTACTCATTATATTAATAGTGGAATGTGATGAGGATATAGATAGTGTCTGGAGCCACAATATCATTAGCTTGCTATATGAGGTCTGACCGGTATGGAGGTCACAATATTGACATAGGGGTAAACTGTACCGGCTATGGTACACCAGGTACTTGTTATATTAACAGTGGATTGTGTTGAGGGTTGTAGATAGTGACTGGAACCACAATATCATTAGCTTGCTAGATGGTATCTGACCGGTATGGAGGTCAAAATATTGACATAGGGGTACACTGTACCGGCTATGGTACACCAGGTACTCAATATATTTATAGTGGGTTGTGTTGATGGTTGTAGATAGTGTCTGGATCCACAATATCATTATCATGCTATACTAGGTCTGACCAGTAGTGAGGTCACAATATTGACATAGGGGTACACTGTACCGGCTATGGTACACCAGGTCCTAGGTATATTAATAGTGGATTGTGTTGGGGGTTGTAGATAGTGTCTGGAGCCACAATATCAATAGCTCTCTATATGGGGTCTGATCGATATGGAGGTCACAATATTGACATAGGGGTACACTGTCCCGGCTATGGTACATCAGTTACTCGTAATATTAATAATGGATTGTGTTGAGGGTTGTAGATAGTGTTTGGAGCCACAGTATCATTAGCTTGCTATATGAGGTCTGACCGGTATGGAGGTCACAATATTGACATAGGGGTACACTGTACCGGCTATGGTACACCAGGTACTCGTTATATTAATAGTGGATTGTGTTGAGGGTTGTAGATAATGTTTGGAGCCACAATATCATTAGATTGCTATATGAGGTCTGGCCGGTATGGAGGTCACAATATTGACATGGGTACACTGTACCGGCTATGGTACACAAGGTACTCATCATATTAATAGTGGATTGTGTTGAGGGTTGGAGATAGTGTCGGGAGTCACAATATCATTAGCTTGCTAGATGAGGTCTGACCGGTATGGAGGTCACAATATTGACATAGGGGTACACTGTACCGGCTATGGTACACCAGGTACTAGTTATATTAATAGTATATTGTGTTAAGGGTTGTTGATAGTGTCTGGAGCCACAATATCATTAGCTTGCTATTTGAGGTCTGAAAGGTATGGAGGTCACAATATTGACATATAGATACACTGTACCGGCTATGGTACACCTGGTTCTCGTTATATTAATAGTGGATTGTGATGAGGTTTGTAGATAGTGTCTGGAGTCACAATATCATTAGCTTGCTATATGAGGTCTGACCGGTATGGAGGTCACAATATTAACATAGGAGTACACTGTACCGGCTATGGTACACCAGGTACTTGTTTATATTAATAGTGGATTGTGTTGAGGGTTGTAGATAGTGACTGGGACCACAATATCATTAGCTTGCTAGATGAGGTCTGACCGGTATGGAGGTCACAATATTGACATAGGGGTACACTGTACCGGCTATGGTACACTAGGTACTCTTTATATTAACAGTGGATTGTGTTGAGGGTTGTAGATAGTGACTGGAACCACAATATCATTAGCTTGCTATATGAGGTCTGACCGGTATGGAGGTCACAATATTGACATAGGGGTACACTGTACCGGCTATGGTACACCAGGCACTAGTTATATTAATAGTGAATTGTGTTGGGGGTTGTAGATAGTGTCTGGAGCCACAATATCATTAGCTCTCTATATGAGGTCTGACCGGTATGGAGGTCACAATATTGACATAAGGGTACACTGTACCGGCTATGGTACATCAGGTACTCGTAATATTAATAGTGGATTGTGATGAGGGTTGTAGATAGTGTCTGGAGCCACAGTATCATTAGCTTGCTATATGAGGTCTGACCGGTATGGAGGTCACAATATTGACATAGGGGTACACTGTACCGGTTATGGTATACCAGGTACTCGTTATATTAATAGTGGATTGTGTTGAGGGTTGTAGATAGTGTCTGGAGCCACAATATCATTAGCTTGCTATATGAGGTCTGACCGGTATGGAGGTCACAATATTGACAAAGGGGTACACTGTACCGGCTATGGTACACCAGGTACTCGTTATAATAATAGTGGATTGTGTTGAGGGTTGTAGATAGTGTCTGGAGCCACAATATCATTAGCTTGCTATATGAGGTCTGACCGGTATGGAGGTCACAATATTGACATAGGGGTACACTGTACCGGCTATGGTACACCAGGTACTCGTTATAATAATAGTGGATTGTGTTGAGGGTTGTAGATAGTATCTGGAGCCACAATATCATTACCTTGCTATATGAAGTCTGACCGGTATGGAGGTCACAATATTGACATAGGGGTACACTGTACCGGCTATGGTACACCAGATACTCGTTATATTAATAGTGGATTGTGATGAGGGTTGTAGATAGTGTCTGGAGCCTAAATATCATTAGCTTGCTATATGAGGTCTGACCGGTATGGAGGTCACAATATTGACATAGGGGTACACTGTACCGGCTATGGTACACCAGGTACTCGTTTTATTAATAATGGATTGTGTTGACAGTTGTATATAGTGTCTGGAGCCACAATATCATTAGCTTGCAATATTAAGTCTGACAGGTATAGTAGTCACAATATTGACATAGGGGTACACTGTACCGTCTATGGTACACCAGGTACTCGTTATATTAAGAGTGGATTGTGTTGAGGGTTGTAGGTAGTGTCTGGAGCCACAATATCATTAGCTTGCTAGATGAGGTCTGACCGGTATGGAGGTCACAATATTTGACATAGGGGTACACTGTACCGGCTATGGTACACCAGGTACTAGTTATATTAATAGTATATTGTGTTAAGGGTTGTTGATAGTGTCTGGAGCCACAATATCATTAGCTTGCTATATGAGGTCTGAAAGGTATGGAGGTCACAATATTGACATATGGATACACTGTACCGGCTATGGTACACCTGGCACTCGTTATATTAATAGTGGATTGTGATGAGGTTTGTAGATAGTGTCTGGAGTCACAATATCATTAGCTTGCTATATGAGGTCTGACCGGTATGGAGGTCACAATATTAATATAGGAGTACACTGTACCGGCTATGGTACACCAGGTACTTGTTATATTAATAGTGGATTGTGTTGAGGGTTGTAGATAGTGACTGGGACCACAATATCATTAGCTTGCAATATGAGGTCTGACGGTATGGAGGTCACAATATTGACATAGAGGTACACATTACCGGCTATGGTACACCAGGTACTTGTTATATTAACAGTGGATTGTGTTGAGGGTTGTAGATAGTGACTGGAACCACAATATCATTAGCTCTCTATATGAGGTCTGACCGGTATGGAGGTCACAATATTGACATAAGGGTACACTGTACCGGCTATGGTACATCAGGTACTCGTAATATTAATAGTGGATTGTGATGAGGGTTGTAGATAGTGTCTGGAGCCACAGTATCATTAGCTTGCTATATGAGGTCTGACCGGTATGGAGGTCACAATATTGACATAGGGGTACACTGTACCGGTTATGGTATACCAGGTACTCGTTATATTAATAGTGGATTGTGTTGAGGGTTGTAGATAGTGTCTGGAGCCACAATATCATTAGGTTGCTATATGAGGTCTGACCGGTATGGAGGTCACAATATTGACATAGGGGTACACTGTACCGGCTATGGTACACCAGGTACTCGTTATAATAATAGTGGATTGTGTTGAGGGTTGTAGATAGTGTCTGGAGCCACAATATTATTAGCTTGCTATATGAGGTCTGACCGGTATGGAGGTCACAATATTGACATGGGGGTACACTGTACCGGCTATGGTACACCAGGTACTAGTTATAATAATAGTGGATTGTGTTGAGGGTTGTAGATAGTATCTGGAGCCACAATATCATT
>JBAKBP010019247.1:0-45023 GCA_037953745.1 Lithodes maja
CTGTGTTTGTCTGTCATACAAAAAAAAAACAATCGTAGAAAAAGAAAAAGAAAATACATTTTTCAACTTTTACTATTAAATACAAAAGTCTCATAAGTTTAGTTGAGTAAAAAAAAAGAAAAAAAGGAAATATGGTTGTTACATCCATACACGACTCCTAATTTTCCCAAGGCATGATTCCCAGAATATGTCTCGCCTGCTCTCGCGTTATCTCGTAAAATCTCGGGATATCTCGTTTTGTTTCGTTTTGGCTTCGTAAAATTACTGTGATATCTCCTAAGGTTATCGCAGTCTCAATTCCCGTGGCTCGCTCACCTCTGTACTATTGTTGCGAGAGAGAGTGAGAGATTGTGTGTGTGTGTGTGTGTGTGTTGGTGTCTTTGAGTGTGTGCGTATGTGTATGTAGCATGTGTCTGTTTGAGGGTTACACAGAGTAACACAGATACTCAGACTACACAGACCTTGCGGTTCCAACTAGGTGGTTTGGCCTTAATACTACTAGACAGGGACAGTTTATAGTGGAAGAATAGGACGGTATAGTAGAAGGCTCTCTCCCCACCCTCTGCTCCTTCCAGCTATAAAGCCGTACCGGAAAATAGGATGAAGTGTAACCTTATAGGTCAGGAAATGCCCACAAGGAAAGTTTGTATATAGTATAGGAAGAAATTAGTTTGAAAAGGAAATTACAAAGGGTGTTTTGTGTTGAGAGAGAGAATGAGTGAGTGAGTGAGAGAAAGGTGGAACTTGACTTTTACTTAATACCCTTTATTTATGGACCCAACAAATGGATGACGGCAGACAATTGTACGTTTCGATACAATAAGTTCAGTTACAATTGGGCACAGAACGTCAATAGGGAGAGAGAGAGAGAGACTGACTTGCTCTTGTATATAAACCCTAATCTTTCCCTTCGCAGACCCTGATACCGAACGGATACTGACGGGATGAGTGTTGTTTGAAGATAATGCAGGGATTAACATTCCTAGTTCTAAAGGTAACGTCATTGTTCAAGTTAATTCGTCCAATAACGGGGCTACGAAAGGATATAATTGTTTAAGATTACAAGTATTGGTGTCTATGAGTGAGTGCGTATATGTAAATAGCATGGTTACTTGCTTAGCCTGTGTTTGTTTATGAGAAAGAGGGAACGAGTGCGAGTGTGTGTGTTTGGCCTGATATAATTTGTCCCCATGTTCTGCTAGCTAGGACTGTTGTGTGGCTCTATATAATCTGTCCCCATGTTCTGCCAGCTAGGACTGTTGTGTGGCTCTATATAATTTGTGCCCATGTTCTGCTAGCTAAGACTGTTGTGTGGTTCTATATAATCTGTGCCTATGTTCTGCTAGCTAGGACTGTTGTGAGGCTCTATATAATATGTGCCTATGTTCTGCTAGCTAGGACTGTTGTGTGGCTCTATATAATCTGTGCCCATGTTCTGCTAGCTAGGACTGTTGTGTGGCTCTATATAATCTGTGCCCATGTTCTGCTAGCTAGGACTGTTGTGTGGCTCTATATAATCTGTGCCCATGTTCTGCTAGCTAGGACTGTTGTGTGGCTCTATATAATCTGTGCCCATGTTCTGCTAGCTAGGACTGTTGTGTGGCTCTATATAATCTGTCTCCATGTTCTGCTAGCTAGGACTGTTGTGTGGCTCTATATAATCTGTCCCCATGTTCTGCTAGCTAGGACTGTTGTGTGGCTCTATATAATCTGTTCCCATGTTCTGCTAGCTAGGACTGTTGTGTGGCTCTATATAATCTGTCTCCATGTTCTGCTAGCTAGGACTGTTGTGTGGCTCTATATAATCTGTGCCCATGTTCTGCTAGCTAGGACTGTTGTGTGGCTCTATATAATCTGTCCCCATGTTCTGCTAGCTAGGACTGTTGTGTGGCTCTATATAATCTGTCCCCATGTTCTGCTAGCTAGGACTGTTGTGTGGCTCTATAAAATCTGTGCCCATGTTTTGCTAGCTAGGACTGTTGTGTGGCTCTATATAATTTGTCCCCATGTTCTGCTAGCTTGAACTGTTGTGTGGCTCTATATAATATGTCCCCATGTTCTGCTAGCTAGGACTGTTGTGTGGCTCTATATTATCTGTCCCCATGTTCTGCTAGCTAGGACTGTTGTGTGGCTCTATATAATCTGTGCCCATGTTCTGCTTGCTAGGACTGTTGTGTGGCTCTATACTCACTTGCTCTGTTGTTTTTATTATAATTAACCCCTTCTTTACCGGCGACGTCTTTTTAATTATATTCCTGCTACTATTAGATAATGTTATTCAGTTTAATTAGGGGCTCCAGTAATTAACAGACTTCGAACTATCTCACTTGGCTATTTCTACTACCCCAAATCCTTCTTAAAATGCGCAAAATCGTCTACATATAGCTAGAAAATGTATTGACAGATTGTTGATAATTACGAAGTTATACAAAAATGCCTGTTTATGTTAGCTAAGCCAGAAATCTTGACTCCCAACTTCTGTAACTGAAAAGGGACTAAAGCAAATGGGTTGTCAATTTCACACCTATGGCTAACTCTTCCCAAGTGGTAGAAACATTAGCTCAATAATTTAGGACAGCTTTGTGGCTCTATTTCACTTACATCGTTAATAATAGGAAAAGTCGATGTTAATTGGTGGGTTGGTAATATTACGAAGTTATAAACTAAATGTATTTATGATTTCCAAGCCAGAAAACCTGACTCCTAATTTCTGTAACTCAAAAGGGACTAGAACAACTAGATTGTAAATGTTCATACCTATTCCCTGGTTGATTCTTCCCAAGTGGTAGAAACATTAGCTCAATAATTACTCTAGTTCTTCTTGAGTTATAGAGGATAGCGGTCAAACCTTTTGGCCTTTTAATAATGGGTGGAGTATAGTTATCTTATGTGTGTGTGTTCGGGCTCTGTCTCAAGTCGGCCACCCCCATAAAAAAAAAAAAAAAAAAAAAAAAAAAATGAGGGTGCCAGAGTATAAACATACATATGTGTGTGTATGGATTGCAATATGTGAGCGCCAGATGACATCAGCTGATATTCGGAATAGGTTGATTTCACTCTGAGTAATATTTTATCCCCATGATATGTATTTGTATATGTATTATTTGCAGTTCGATAGCGTCACTTTGTGGGTTTCCCAAAGTAAACGATGTGTGTGTGTGTGTGTGTGTATGTGTGTGTCTGTATATGTGTGTGTGTGTCTGTATATGTGTGTGTGTGTGTTAATGTGAGTATATATAGTATGTGTGTATTCATGCATGTCTGTATGTATGAATGTGTGTTCCCTCAAAGCTTTACCATTTCTGTATACACGCTCTTTTCCTTTTATGGATGTGTGAGTCCCCCCCCCACCCCCCCCTCTCTCTCTCTCTCTCTCTCTCTCTTACGTAAATCAAAAAATAAACAGATCAAAAGCGGAATCGGACCGCTAATAGAAGATGGCCAGACAATAACAGGTGACACAAACACGGCAAATCTGCTCAACAAATATTTTGGCTCAGTTTTCACAGAAGTTATCCATCATACCCCTAAAAATAACACCTCAACTCATGTGATAGGAGATTTCACCATCAGTGTTAGCGAAGTACAAAGCAAATTGAGTAATTTAAATGTAAATAAGACCCCGGGACCCGACATGCTCCACCCGAAAATAATTAAGAATGTTAAGAACGAAATAACAAAATCCCTGACACAACTATTTAACTTATCATTACTACAGGGGATTGTACCAAGTGATTGGAAAGATGCGAACATTACCCCGATATACAAGAAGGGTAGCAAGGCCAAAGCAAGTAATTACAGACCAATTAGTCTAACTTCAATTGTAGGAAAAATCATGGAAAAAATCCTTAGAGATAAGATAGTAGATTACCTCGAATCAAACAACCTAATCAAAATAGTCAACACGGCTTTAGATCAAATAAGTCATGCCTAACAAATTTGATTGAATTTTATAACAAACTATTCACTTATAACGACATGACGAAATCACTAGATATAATCTTCTTAGACTTTCAAAAAGCTTTCGACAAGGTGCCTCACCGAAAACTATTGGCTAAACTGGAGAGGATAGGTATCAAAGGTGAAATTCATTCTTGGATAACAAATTGGCTACAGACAGAAGACAGAGAGTGGTGATAAATGGAGTGGAATCGGAGTGGGAGCCTGTCACTAGTGGAGTTCCACAGGGTTCAGTCCTTGGACCGGTCCTGTTTCTCATTTACATTAACGATATTGATGTAGGGGTAAACAACACCATTTCCAAATTCGCCGACGATACAAAAATAGGAAATACAGTCCTGAACGAAGATGATAGAAATGCGCTGCAATCTGATTTAAACAAGATATCAGAGTGGTCGAAAAAATGGCAGATGCCCTTCAATGTCGATAAATGTCAGGTGCTGCAGGTTGGTAGCAGAAATATGAAATACAAATACGAAATGAATGGCAAACAAATACAAACCGCAACGGTAGTAAAAGACCTAGGGGTACTAATATCTGAAAACCTAAAAATTTCCGACCAATGTATAGCAGCTGCAAATAAGGCAAACATAGCATTGGGCTTTATTAAACGAAAATTTACATATAAACATGAGAACGTAATAGTGCCACTGTTCAAAAGTATGGTGAGGCCCCACCTTGAATATGGTGTGCAGCTCTGGTCACCTTATCTGATCAAGGACATTGTAAGACTCGAGTCAGTACAGCGTAGAGCGACGAAGATGATACCCTCATTAAGAAATAAATCATATGAAGAAAGACTTAAACGATTGAACCTGTTGTCATTAAAAAAGAGGAGGTTGAGGGGTCAGCTTATTGAGTGCTTTAAGATACTAAAAGGTTTCGACAAAGTCGATGTAAATGCACTATTCACATTAACTCCCCCAGACATATTATGTTCCAGTAAGTCCGAGGAGGCGGGAGCCCCAGGATCATTGCCACTGCCTCGCACTACACTCACAACAACACTGCGGCCGTTAGAATTGTCGCAGGAGGCTGAGGTTGCCACCAACGGTTTTATCGTATGGTAACTTATCGGACTTACTGAGCTCATATGACGCAAAATTGCGTCATAAACTTATTTGAGAGGTATAGAGATAAGTCCATATGACGCGATCGCGTCATATGAGTTTTTGGTGGACTTATTCATATGACGCGATCGCGTCATATATGTCGCAAGGAGTTAAACAATACTAATCAAACTCGCGGAAATGGAATGAAATTAAAAACCAAAAAGGCAAACCTAGATGTCACAAAGAGTTTCTTCACCTACAGTGTGGCGACAGAGTGGAATAAACTACCAGCGAGAGTGGTGGAGAGCGACACAATGAACGCTTTCAAGGGAAGGCTTGACCTCTATCTGCAGAGGGCTGGGGTGATATGAAAAAAAAAAAAAAAAATGTATGTATGTGTATGTGTGTGCACTGTACAGTATGTATATATATGTATATATATAATAATAATAATAATAATAATAATAATAAACGGTTTATTAAAGAATGGCAGCCTCATGAGCTGAAAATACACATTTTACAATTAATGGATGAACATGAGATGTACAGATATGAGGATGGTAAGCTTAGTTTACAAACAAAATAAATAAACACAATAATGATGCATGTGCAGAATACAAATTATCATAAAATAACCATGAGAGTAAGTGATATACAGTACATATACACATTTATTTACTTACTCATATACAGAACATACGTATATACACGTACGTGCGTACATACATATACATACATGTATAGGAACATAAGAATATGCAGTAAGTGTGCACATGTCCGTATACACAAACGCTCACGTATGCACACAAACATACATACATACAGAAACTGTTTTGGTATGTGAGGGTAAAGAGGGTGCAGGTACTACAATGGGAGGTTAATCCTCGGTAGTGTAGGTGTTTGTGTGTGTGTGTGTGTGTGTGTGTGACAGAAGGCGAAATATGGAAGAGCTGGGCGTTCTATTGTTAAGGGTGGAAATACATGGATGAAGATACGCGAACACTTAATAATAGATAATGCTTATGCATAGATTTATAATCAGAAGTTGCGCTAGTGAGCAATATGTTCTCGCTCATATGTACGTATATTTACATACATATGTGCATATGACCATATAAATACACGTACAGTACATATATATATTATATACCTTATATTCTCAACCGGGCTCGAACCATTGACAGCACATACACACAGACATACATATACATAAATATATGCACATTACATGCATATATGCTCTTCTCTTATCCTACCTGATACTCTCAGCCGGGCTCGAACCACAAACAGTATACACTATAGATATATATATATATATATATATATATATATATATTATATATATATATATATATATACATAAATAACGCATACATACATACACATATTCGCACACATACATACACATATACTGCACATACATTGATACATATATACACATATATACATACACATAAAAAAACAAAAAACAAAAACAAAATATATACATAAACAAACTCAAGCAAATACATACATAATTATATTCTAATACACACACGCACACACACTTATGCATATATTATTAAAGGTGGGCGCGTATATATGGTGTGACAGGCCGTTATTACACATTATTAAACATATTAACAATGGTTGGGATAGGGATATTTTTATATCTGTCAGTTCTTGCTCTTATTGGTTGGAGTGTGTTGAAATGACGAGCTGCACGTGTAGGTCTAGGGGCGTCTGGTGGAAGTAAGTTTCTGTGTCGTGGGTGAACAAGCAGCTTGGATGCAAACTGTTTGAGTGTGTTGTAGTGGTGGGTTGAGAGTGCAGGTATGCTAAGGGTGGTGAGAGCTTCCTCGTACCCTGGATATGTGCCACCCAGGATGATCCTGCATGCCCTCCTCTGATGTATGTATGTGTGTATGTATGTGTATATGTGTATGTATGTGTGTATGTGTGTATATATATGTACCGGTGTATATATATATATATATATATATATATATATATATATATATATATATATATATATATATATATATATATAGTTTGTAAGGCCAGACTGCCTAGTAAGGACCTTGAGGTCTGTGTGGTCTGTGTATCTATGTAGCTCTCTCTCTCTCTCTCGGCTCCGAAAGGATCAGCATATCTGTTAATTGCTTTCCTTTGTATATGGCTTTTATTTTCATATTTTTATTTTTTTTAACTTTTCATTCTCTCGTAAAGGTGAACGGCTATGAAAAAGCAATATTTCCATATAAATAAAATACTTGGTCTATATTGATATTCACATTATTAAATAATATATATATATTTTTATAATTAATCTTGTCTATTCCATGTAATCCTGATATAAAGTAACTATTAAATTAGGACCTCAACATTGTATACATAACAATCTGTATTTAAGGCCTAAGTTAGTTGGTGGAATTATCGTAATTTATCATATTTGTATTTGTATATAATTATAATTATGTTGTAGTCAGTTGCCCTCTGACCCCTGACCAGTGCAGACGTCCCCAGTGACCGCTAGTGAACCTGTTTACCCTTAGTGAGGTCCAAGTGAACTTTCTTAGTGATGGCTGTTTTTGATGAGTCTGCTGTCTCCTCCCATACTCTCCAGCTTTGTCTTGCTTTGCAAGAAAGACTGGAGAGTGTGGAGCAGGAGATTCAGTGTCTCAAAGATGAAAATTTGGCCTTGAGACTAGCTATGGCGGAAAATAAGTGTGAGGCTACCGGAAGTGTTCCCAGGGATCGTGAAGCCCCTTGGAAAGTGGTGTCAACCAGTGCAACGGCCTGCAAGCTGAAAAGGCAGCCACTCAAGACCCACAACAACTTCAGCACCTTGGCTGATGAGAGTGATGGCGAGGAAGTGGCGATCATCGAGGCAGTGAGAGGGGAGGGGGGGAAGTCTGCTGCTGTTGCTGCTACAACTCCTGCTACAGGCCGGCAACAGAAAACAGCTAAGTCTATTTTAATTGTAGGGGATTCAATGATTAAATACCTTGGTAGGGCTACTAACACACATGTTGGTAAAGTTGTCTGTCTGCCTGGTGCCGGAGTCAAGAAGGTGGCAGAAAAGCTAGATGGTGTCATGGAAGCGAGTGGAGAGGACCCCATCATCTTCCTCAACGCAGGGAGCAACGACATTTGGAAATGCAGGACTGAGGAGTTGCTCACCACGTACCAGGAAATGTTGGAGAGGATCAAGGAGAAGGGTGGAGTTCCTGTGGTACACAGTATCCTACCAAGAAGAGGGGTAAGGAAGGAATGGTCCTCCAGGGCTATTGGTGTAAATAGCCGGCTGGAGAAGTATTGCAAGGCAAATACTATTCCATTCCTGGATAACTGGACCCTCTTCTACGGTAAGGATGAACTGTATGCCCAGGATGGAGTACATCTCTCTCGACTAGGAGTTTCGACCTTAGCCAGCTCACTCGACAAGTTTGTTGCGGGGTTTTGTTAATAAACCATAGGGGTGTAAGTAAAATAGAATCCCAGCCACATGAAATTGATAGTAATAACGAACATTCTGATAGCGTAGATTTTCCGTCTAGGTCCAGTAGTTCAACAGGTAAAAATAAATTAGTTAAAAACAATAGAAAAATAGTTGCAAATACAAGTAATAGTTTGAGTGTTTATTATACAAATTGCAGGAGTTTATGTAACAAAATGAACGAACTTAGAGCACTGGTTAGCAAAGAAAATATAGACATAATAGCGCTAACTGAAACATGGATTAATACAGAAACCAGGCATTTTTTAGCAGAGTTTGATATACCGGGATATAGTTTGTTTAAATATGACCGAACAAGTAAGAGGGGTGGCGGTATAGCAGTGTTTGTCAGGAGTTCATTAAAAAGCTGTACTAAATCAGGTATTAGAGTAAATATTGAAAATGAAAGTGTTTGGGTAGAAGTTAACGAAGGTAGTGAGACTTTAGTTATTGGAGTTATGTATAGACCGCCAAATATGAGTAGAAATGACGGAACATCATTATGGGAGGAAATTAAAATAGCATCAAGGCTTAGCAACGTGTGCATTATGGGGGATTTTAATTTCCCTAATATAGATTGGCAGCAATAAATAGGCGACACTGATTCAAAGGAGTTTATTGAGGTAGTACAAGATAGTTTTTTATCTCAATTCATAGATACGCCGACTAGAGGTGATAATATTCTCGATTTAGTTTTCAGTAACAATGAACATATGATAAATAGTGTAGAAATCGGGGACCACCTAGGAAATAGTGATCACAATTCTGTGTATTTTAATATACAATGGAAAGGTAATATCAGAGAGAATACAACATTAATACCTGACTTCAGAAAAGCCAATTATGGTGGGTTAAGAGAAGCCCTGTTAGCGGACCCTATGGTCAAAAAATTAAGTCGATCCAGGTGTCCAAATGAGTGTATCCTTTCTCAGGCACCTGTCATCTTAAGTCAAGAGGAGACGTCAAACTTGGTAGATACATACGATAATTTTATCAAGTCAGTATTCAATGCGCAAAATAAATATATCCCCAAAAGAAAATTTAGATCAACACAGAACCAACCCAAATGGATGAATAATAGACTATTAGATCTTCTAGGAAAAAAGAGAGGAATATATAGAACAATTAAAAAAGGCGAAATTCACCTACTTGCTTACTATCAGAATCTATCACGACAGGTAAAAAAGGATATTACTAAAGAAAAAAGAAATTATGAAATTAAGGTTGCCAATGATTCAAAAAATAATCCTAAAGCTTTTTACCAACTATATCTATCCAAGGTTAGAGATGTAATTGGTCCCCTTAAAACTTCGATAGGAAAATTGACAGAAAGTTATTTAGAAATGTGCAGTACATTAAATAGTCAATTTCTTTCCGTTTTCACTAATGCAAATTTGGCACAGTTTCCAGAAGTCCGTAAGGTATACAGCGATAGTATAGAAAATAGGTTAAGTACGGTTACTATAAGTAGAAATGATGTGGTTAAGGAAATTGACAGACTGAAACCTCATAAATCGCCTGGTCCTGATGAGGTATATGCTAGAGTATTAAAAGAATGCAGAGATGAGTTAAGTTATCCATTAACATTTCTATTAAACAAGTCATTAGAAACAGGTATTGTTCCAGAAGCTTGGAAGCTTGCAAATGTAGTTCCGATCTTCAAAAAAGGTGATAAATCAATTGCATCCAATTACCGTCCCATTAGTCTCACTTCAATCATAGGAAAGCTACTAGAGTCAATTATTGCTAGGAAAATGAGAAACCACTTAGAAACATTTAACTTACTCAATTCTTCTCAGCATGGATTCACTCAGGGACGGTCTTGCCTTACTAATTTGCTTAGTTTTTTCTCAGAGGTATATGAAGCAGTAGATAATGACAAGTCATATGATATTATATATTTAGATTTCAGTAAAGCTTTCGACAGAGTCCCTCATGAGAGGTTGATGAGAAAGGTTGAGGCACATGGAATAGGTGGGGCGTTGTTAGGATGGATTAGGTCATGGCTAATTGGTAGGAAGCAGAGAGTCAGCATAAATGGTACCAAGTCAGAATGGGGAGCAGTCAAAAGTGGTGTCCCCCAGGGATCGGTATTAGGTCCCCTGTTGTTTCTTATATACATAAATGACCTAGATTTAGGTATAACTAGTAGGATAAGTAAATTCGCAGACGATACTAAAATAGGGAGATCAATTGATTCAGATAGCGATATAGAGTGCCTCCAAAGGGATCTAGATACCTTACATGAATGGTCAGTAAATTGGCAGATGAAGTTTAACATTGACAAATGCAAGGTATTAAAGATAGGGAAGATGCAAACAAATGTTAAATATAAACTAGCTAATTTAGAATTAGAAAATTCAGACTGCGAGAAAGATCTAGGTGTGTTTGTTAGCAATGATTTGAAGCCTAGAAAACAGTGTATAAGCGTTCGTAATAAGGCAAACAGGATTCTCGGGTTCATCTCTAGGAGCGTGAGTAACAGAACTGCTGATGTTATCTTAAAACTTTACTTGTCATTAGTGAGACCCCATATGGATTATGCTGTCCAATTTTGGTGTCCTTATTACAGAATGGACATAGATTCATTGGAGAGAGTACAGCGTAGAATGACAAAAATGATCCATAATATTAGAAATCTTTCGTATGAAGAAAGGTTGAAGAAATTAGGTTTACATTCGTTAGAGAGACGCAGAGTTAGAGGAGATATGATGGAGGTGTTCAAGTGGGTTAGTGGGATTAACAAAGGGGACATGACAAATGTACTAAAGCTCAGTGATAGCGAAAGAACTCGTACCAATGGTTTCAAATTAGATAAATTTTGTTTCAGAAAAGATATAGGCAAGTATTGGTTTGGTAACAGAGTTGTAGATGGGTGGAATGGACTACCAAGTGCTATAGTGGGATCTAAAACTGTAGGGAGCTTTAAGATAAAATTGGATAAGCATATGGACGAGAAGGGTTGGGTGTGAAGGGGGATCAGCCGGGTTGGGCCAATCAGCGCTCTGCAGACCCCCATAATCCTGCGTTAATCTCTAACCGTTTTGGTAAGATGATCCTCAGGGTATTAGAGTGTGAAGCCTATAATTGGGCTTTGTAATTGAATTGGGGTTGTGTGGGACAGGGATCTGCCTTGCTTAGGCCAATCGGCTTTCTGCAGACTCCCATTTTCTTATGTTCTTATGTTCTTATTTATATATTAATTTTAATTTTACTTGTGTTTAATAATTGTTTTTCTCTCTGTTGGAGGGTAGGAATAACATTAAAAACTATTGCAGACCTCAACCCTTTGCTCCTCCTCCTCGCCTCTGATGTTTGCTTATTTAAGACCGTTTGCCTCGCAGATGCTCTTTCTCTGAAACCTTTGACGGAGCCAGAAAATTCGCCCATGTTGGCCCGCACAGACATTCCTATCTAACCCCTCCCTCCTTAAGGGGAGATGGGTCGTTTTTCTGGTCCCCTTTCTTCCTCATGTTTAGCCCCATTGTTCCCTGATTAAATAGCACTGTATGAATATTCCCATATTCAAAATATGCTACAGGGGGGCAATGCCTAGTGAGTTACTTGCTCAATAGGTGGCGTACTGAGAGTGAGGGTCCGAGTCTAGGTGGTGAGACTGTGAAGCACGAAGGTGAAGCAGCTTCAGAGATGGGGCTGCTTCGAGCTGTGAGTTGAACTCTAGTGCTTCACATGTCTCACTCCCTAGACTGGAACAAGACCTCACAGGCTTCACCGTGTTGAGCGGTTGGATGTGCAGGCTTTCAGCCTATGCCCAAAAGGGAGTAGTTGGGATATAGAAAAACAAATAACAAAAAAAGACGTTCGGCCCATTAGTTTGGCGATATTTAAACCTTTCGCCCCTTTTCTTTGTCAATATCAAGAGTTTTGTATCATTTAGGTGTTCGTTTTTTCTTGGCGAGCGATAACGAGCCTGTAATTTAGGAGGAACCGGCCTTCGGCCGTGAAATGTTTCTACCGAAAAATGTACAAATATATCTTGAAGGGGGACCCTGGGATTGATTAATTTTTTAAAGTTTAATGAACGTCTAGGGAGGAAACTAAAATAATAAATTAAATAATCGACCAAAACATTAGCCATTTCCTCTTACTCCTTTGAGGGAGCCTGACAATTCGCCCTTGTTGACCCGCACAGACATTCCTACCCCACCACCGCCTAATTCTGCTTTGCATATTTCGGAGGCTTCTTTTCTTGTGATGAGAGTCTTGAGATTTGCTAATGCGTTTTTTGTGTGTATTATTTGAATAATCTTAAATATTGTATTTCATATACGACCTTGGAATGGAACAAGTTTAGCTCAATATTTGGATAACATAATTATTGAGATACTACTTTGCATTGCTTTCAACAGGTTTAATTTGACTTAATGCTCTATAGGGGACGCTTATTTTGTTCGTACAATTCCATGTCATAAATATTTGTTCTTGCGTTTCCTCATTAGTCTTTGATTCTCTTGCTTTCGCCTCATTTATTTACCTTTAGCCAAGAGTCAAGCCTCGACTTCCTTAATTACAAACACCTCATCTCCCCTAACTTTCCCCTTGCCGGAGTTCTCTTTCATCAGCCTCCTCTCTCCTGGACTTCTCTTCCTAAATTTGTTCTGGTTTACTTGCCTCCGTTCGGTTCCACACGTCTCATTCTTGCTGTTGTTGTTGTTACGTCTTCTTCTTCTTCTTGGATTGGATCAGCCGAAAGAGTTGTCAGGGGGAGGAGAGACTCTAGGAAGGAAAAGGTTTTGAAGCAGCTGGGTGATCGACAGGATTAGGAAGAGACTTTTGATGGTCATCTCTTCTCACATTTGCCTTCCTTTACATCTTAGTCCTGAATCTCTCTCTCTCTCTCTCTCTCTCTCTCTCTCTCTCTCTCTCTCTCTCTCTCTCTCTCTCTCTCTCTCTCTCTCTCTTCTTTTCTCACATTCCTCAACCTATAATTTCTCCTCTTGTTCTCCTGTTTCCTCTCCTCTTCCATTAACGTCTCTTCTCTTGCTTTATTTGTTTTCTTTTTCCACTTTTTTGCATCTTAATCCTGTATCTCATCTTTCTCTCTTCTTTTCTCCTTTTGTTCTCCTTTCTCCTCTCCTCCTCCATTACCCTTCTTCCCTCTCTTCTACTTTTGTTCTCCTCTCCTCTCCTTTACCCTCGGGCTAGGGTTCAATACAAGATCTGGCGTACCAGTCTCCAATAATCACGTCAGGGGTTGATCTAATCTAATCCGATGTACTCCAACATCTCCCCTCTCGATTCTCATTAACCCCTACAGTACCGGCCACGTCCTTTATTATTATATGCTTGCAGCTATTAGACGATTTTCTTCAGCTTAAGAAGGACGTATACCCATTATAATAGGCTACAGACTAACGCAATTAATCGTTTTAGTTACTTTTTATCCTCCCTAAGTTTCATAAGATCGTCTAAATGTATCTGTAATCAAGTTTATAAGACGTCGCCGGTAAAGAAGGGCTTAATCTTCCTGCCTCACTTTGCATTACGTATCTTCCATAAGCCTCCATTCTCTCATTCTTCGCTTCTCTCATTTTCTTCCTCCCTTATTTTTATTTCTTCTCTTTCCCCACATTATGTAGTTTATATGGTCGTAATGGTTAGAGTGTTTAAGATCTGTATATGTGGTAACTCAGGTTCGAATCCTGGGAGGATCACATGCTTTCATTAATTTCAGTGGGAGGTGTTTGGTGTTATGAGTGAAATTAATTAATTAGATTGTATCTTATTTTATATTCTCTCAGCGCCATTCCTTTTTCCCTTTTTATCCCTCATTCTCCTCCTTCCCTCTCCTTTCTCTCACCTCTTCTTCAATGCAAGACCTAGCCTACCTGTCTCCAATAATCACGTTAAGGGTTGATCTAATATAATCCGATCTGCTCCCAACACCTCCTCTCTCCACCCATATATCTCAATCCCACCTTTTACCTTCTACCGGGAGACTCTAGCTTCCTTTTGTTGATACAGGTGTCATATTTCATAAAATGTTGACCTAAAACGAGATATCACAAACCAAGTACACTATAAGACACAAATCCTGACCCTTAAACATCAAAACTAGTCTCTGATTTCTGATCTACCTATTTGGAACAGATTATAGGAAATGGTTCAGTGTAAGACAATAATCCTGGGCCAATAGAAGCCCCTGAATAACAAAACTACCCTCCGAGATGTAAATATTAGGTAAAGAGAACATAAGACCATAAGAAAACAGGAGTCGTTTGGTGGCTGGGGGGTAGAATGTTTTTACCCAATAGCTTTGTCTCCAACAACCGAGTATTTATGTTCACTAGTCTTCAAATTTTCGATGATATATATAATTGACCACTTGCGAGTTTCAGCCTTAAGGAAGTTGAAGCCGTAAATATCGACATAAAGCAGAAATACACTATTAATGTAAGTTTCTGGTGGATAGAAAGTATGACGAATTGGGTTTTATGTATCAATACATTTAAATTACGATCGAATTTTAGCTGGTAAGTTGCTAAATATCGATATCTACAACTCCAACTTCTGTATAGCCTCAAACTCGCAAGTGGTCAATGTAGGAACCCATGCATTTACTACCCTATAGATGTCCATATTTTTCAACATTGTAAAATTCATTTTTAGGTATTGTAGTTTAGGTTGACTAGGATTTGTTTTTCCCTTACAATAACCTAGCCTAACCTACATATATCTATCTATCGATTGACAGACAACGTAATACCAGAGAGGGGGTGGCCGCAAGTATATTTTCAATGTAACCTAAATTAACCTGGTAAAACTTACTGTTAATTGCATATAAGGTAGACGAAAACATTAACAGACGAACGGACATATATGCGAAGTGACCTACTGTATATCACATAAGGTAGCGTTGTTGTTGTTGTTGTTGTTGTTGGTGGTGGTGGTAAGTGGTGGTGGGTGGAAAGAGGATTGGAAGGGGTTTGAGACGGAAAGAGGATCACGATGGAGGAGTGGAGACCCTAGAATAACAGAGATCGGTCAACTTCCCCCATATTGGTACTACTATGCCCCGTTCCATATAGGTAGGCTAGAAATTATCTACCCAGCCAAGGCGGACATTTAGTGAGTGTTATAGTACGTCCTAGCATGTTGCACATGCTAGGACCCAAACGGGGGACACCTCGATGACGTAAACAGACTAATAACATACATAACTAAGCCACTTCAACAGCTTCCTCTCTCTCCAACACACCTTCTCCCCTCTCTACACTGTTCAGAAGAATAGGAAAAGTAGAAAGTAGCTACGAGGTGCCGGTGTAAAGGTTTATCCCTCATTACCGTCACCTGACCTGACATACCCCTGACCTCTGTAACTCGAAAAGGGCTAGAGCAAATGAGCTGTAAATCCCCACACATATTCCCCGGCTGACCCTTCTCAAAATGTAGAAATATTAACTGGATTACTCTAGTCGTTTGTGACTTACAGAGGTTTCTGTTCAAGAGTTTTGGCCTGCTTATTTGGAACGGTAGGTTATAATTTCACTAGCCTCGCTTTACACTTATTTGGAACGGTAGGCTATAATTTCACTAGCCTCGCTTTACACTTATTTGGAACGGTAGGCTATAATTTCACTAGCCTCGCTTTACACTCATTTGGAACGGTAGGCTATAATTTCACTAGCCTCGCTTTACACTTATTTGGAACGGTAGGCTATAATTTCACTAGCCTCGCTTTACACTCATTTGGAACGGTAGGCTATAATTTCACTAGCCTCGCTTTACACTCATTTGGAACGGTAGGCTATAATTTCACTAGCCTCGCTTTACACTCATTTGGAACGGTAGGCTATAATTTCACTAGCCTCGCTTTACACTTATTTGGAACGGTAGGCTATAATTTCACTAGCCTCGCTTTACACTCATTTGGAACGGTAGGCTATAATTTCACTAGCCTCGCTTTACACTTATTTGGAACGGTAGGCTATAATTTCACTAGCCTCGCTTTACACTCATTTGGAACGGTAGGCTATAATTTCACTAGCCTCGCTTTACACTCATTTGGAACGGTAGGCTATAATTTCACTAGCCTCGCTTTACACTCATTTGGAACGGTAGGCTATAATTTCACTAGCCTCGCTTTACACTTATTTGGAACGGTAGGCTATAATTTCACTAGCCTCGCTTTACACTTATTTGGAACGGTAGGCTATAATTTCACTAGCCTCGCTTTACACTCATTTGGAACGGTAGGCTATAATTTCACTAGCCTCGCTTTACACTCATTTGGAACGGTAGGCTATAATTTCACTAGCCTCGCTTTACACTTATTTGGAACGGTAGGCTATAATTTCACTAGCCTCGCTTTACACTTATTTGGAACGGTAGGCTATAATTTCACTAGCCTCGCTTTACACTCATTTGGAACGGTAGGCTATAATTTCACTAGCCTCGCTTCACACTTATTTGGAATGGTAGGCTATAATTTCACTAGCCTCGCTTTACACTTATTTGGAACGGTAGGCTATAATTTCACTAGCCTCGCTTTACACTCATTTGGAACGGTAGGCTATAATTTCACTAGCCTCGCTTTACACTCATTTGGAACGGTAGGCTATAATTTCACTAGCCTCGCTTTACACTCATTTGGAACGGTAGGCTATAATTTCACTAGCCTCGCTTTACACTCATTTGGAACGGTAGGCTATAATTTCACTAGCCTCGCTTTACACTCATTTGGAACGGTAGGCTATAATTTCACTAGCCTCGCTTTACACTCATTTGGAACGGTAGGCTATAATTTCACTAGCCTCGCTTTACACTCATTTGGAACGGTAGGCTATAATTTCACTAGCCTCGCTTTACACTTATTTGGAACAGTAGGCTATAATTTCACTAGCCTCGCTTTACACTCATTTGGAACGGTAGGCTATAATTTTACTAGCCTCGCTTTACACTCATTTGGAACGGTAGGCTATAATTTCACTAGCCTCGCTTTACACTCATTTGGAACGGTAGGCTATAATTTTACTAGCCTCGCTTTACACTCATTTGGAACGGTAGGCTATAATTTCACAAGCCTCGCTTTACACTCATTTGGAACGGTAGGCTATAATTTCACTAGCCTCGCTTTACACTCATTTGGAACGGTAGGCTATAATTTCACTAGCCTCGCTTTACACTCATTTGGAACGGTAGGCTATAATTTCACTAGCCTCGCTTTACACTCATTTGGAACGGTAGGCTATAATTTCACTAGCCTCGCTTTACACTCATTTGGAACGGTAGGCTATAATTTCACTAGCCTCGCTTTACACTCATTTGGAACGGTAGGCTATAATTTCACTAGCCTCGCTTTACACTCATTTGGAACGGCAGGCTATAATTTCACTAGCCTCGCTTTACACTCATTTGGAATGGTAGGCTATAATTTCACTAGCCTCGCTTTACACTCATTTGGAACAGTAGGCTATAATTTCACTAGCCTCGCTTTACACTCATTTGGAACGGTAGGCTATAATTTCACTAGCCTCGCTTTACACTCATTTGGAACGGTAGGCTATAATTGCACTAGCCTCGCTTTACACTCATTTGGAACGGTAGGCTATAATTGCACTAGCCTCGCTTTACACTCATTTGGAACGGTAGGCTATAATTTCACTAGCCTCGCTTTACTCTCATTTGGAACGGTAGGCTATAATTTCACTAGCCTCGCTTTACACTCATTTGGAACGGTAGGCTATAATTTCACTAGCCTCGCTTTACACTCATTTGGAACGGTAGGCTATAATTTCACTAGCCTCGCTTTACACTCATTTGGAACGGTAGGCTATAATTTCACTAGCCTCGCTTTACACTCATTTGGAACGGTAGGCTATAATTTCACTAGCCTCGCTTTACACTCATTTGGAACGGTAGGCTATAATTTCACTAGCCTCGCTTTACACTCATTTTGTCCATACCCATAATAAACATTAGGGAAAACTTTTGAAGATCATTTATTTCGTCACCGGATGTGTTCTACAAGTTCAGATATTAAATATTCCGTTGTTTGAGCATTGACCATTTGCGAGTGTCGGTCTATAAGTAAGTTGGAGCCGTAGACATCGATAATAAGCAAAATTGCCAGCTAAAAGATGGTTGTAGTTCATTTATAAACACAGAACATGTATTTCAACCTACTTTCGATCCATCAGAAACCTACATTATTATTGCACATCTGCTTAATATCGATGTAAACGGCTCCAACTTCCTTATAACCTGGTTTGCTCTTATTACGTAATTCTTCAAAGACGAGGGGCCGGGAAGGAGGCAGTTTGGGGGAGAGGAAAAGAATTGTGGAAACATCGACACTTAAAGGGCAAGGGAATGTGGTAAAAGGTCCTAGAATCACCAAACTAATGGGGAAAACGTCTTAAAAGCTCAAAGCTAATGGGGTATACATGAAGTATACCCCATCCATTCAGTGTTATCCATAAACAACACCCTCGCTATTTCCTATTATTCTTATTCATATAGTTCGGGACCACTTTTGCGTTCCCTCGTACTTTTCTCTGTCTCGTCTAGTAGGATGCTTCCTAGGTTCCCGCCCCCATTGTGTAAGTACTTTTAGAGTTATTCGAAATTGAGGATCGGCTTCTATAGACTCTTCACAAGTTCCTATACTATAGTATAATCAAGCGATCTAGTATATGTATTTATTAGGATTCCGTTCCATTGTTTCCTTTGTTGAGTCTGTATAATTATATTAAATCAATCAAACTTAGACCAACAGATACAGTTTTCTCTTCGTGTTAGACATCCCATTGTTTACGGATAGAAATGTGACTGTCTTTATTTCTCAACAGGGGGCATTACTGGTATCCAAACAGCTGAGGCTCTAAGAACTTAACCCACTAGCAATGTTCAATTTTATCTATATTTTGAGCGTAAAGGATAAATGTTGCTCCTGTATATAAAGTCGATAAGCAAACCACATAATATACTTAAACCTGCAAAAATAGTTACAATGGCTAAATCACGCAACATAAATGCAGCCATAATTGATTCATCGGCACATGTATCTTTCGCATTGTCACGTGACCTAGCAAACAACCCTCATTCCTGAGTGATGGTGGCCGTGTGGCGAGTGTGCGTGCGCGGCGGCTCACGTAATTCGTGCTTTCGTTCGCGTGTGATAGTGCAGTGTGTGATTTGCTTGTTCGTGGGGATCGGCGGAGAACAGAGGAGAGAGGAGCCATGCAGAAAGGTGGGTGGTATTGCTTGATTGATGTTTATATGGGGTATTTTTGATAGCGTCCCGCCTGATTTGTCGTGTCTGTGCCCCCGTCCTCCCTACCCTACATTAGTTTTCTCCAACCTCCACCCCCCCATGTTGTTCACCCCCCTTCCCTCCCCCGTCTTTCGTCCTCCCCACCGTCATCCCCTCCCACCCCATTACTCCCACCCCGCTTTTTCTCTCCCATCCCTCCTTTTCGTCTAGCCTCGACCCTACCTACATTTCCGGCCTCTGAGTTCGTCTTCTTTGTCCAATCAGATATCTTTCCTTTTCTACTTCTGTCCCGTGTTCCTGTTCACCTCTCTACTTCCCTTTACATCTTTACCCCCCTCCCCACCTGCCTCCTTCACTCCCTTCCCCCTTCACTCCCTTCCCCCTCCGTCCCCGTCCGTTCCTCCCTGCCCATCTCCCTTTCTTACTAATTCCCTCGTCCTCTCCCCTTCCCCCTCCCTCTTCGCTCCCACCCACCTCCCTCTTCCCTCCGCACTTCCCTCGTCTTCTCCCTCCCCCCCCCACTCACCTCCCTCTTCACCCCCACCACCCACCTCCACCTTCCCCTCCCCAACTCCCCCTTCCTTCCCACCCACCTCCCTCTTCCCTCCGCACTTCCCTCGTCTTCTCCCTCCCCCCCCACCTCCCTCTTCCCCCCACATCCCTTCTCCCCCCTCCCCACCTCCCTCCTCCCCCCCACCACCCACCTCCACCTTCCCCTCCCCAACTCCCCATTCCTTCCCTACGTCCCTTTCTCCCCACTTCCCTCCCCATCTCCACTTTCAGACTATTTACACCGGAGCTTCATATTTATATCCTTGTTAATTAGGCCAGGTAGGCTTAAAGTACAGATCACTTTATCACCTGAAAAATAGTTGATAAGGAAAATAATATTCTGATAATTTCGAACTTGTATAATATTAACACGAGGTGATTTTAGTACAATATTTCTAGAATTTAATGTCGCGAATTCTTTGGAAATATTCGAAGACAAATATTCTGATTGTTTCTTTCCGATCTTATTGTTTCTTTCCGATCTTATTGTTTCTTTGTGTCATTTTACTCGTCTGTATAATATGTGTAGTTTGTTTAAGGCAACACTTAGTGGCTGCGTTCATTATATTGTCCTATGCAATATAAGTTACTGGTGTTTTTAATTTGATAACCCCGATGTTTTTAAGTCAAGATTAGTTTGTTCCGATGCTAATATATCTAGATCACTTATTATATATTATGGCATTCAAATTTGATTGGTAGTATTACGATTATATGAGGTTCATGCTAAGTAGGATGAGTATATGGATTGTGTTAACCGAGAATAATGAATGATATCGGAGTTAAGGTGAAGGATAAATAAGCTATACAGATCAGCTAAATTATTTAGATTTACTTTAGATACCGGTATTTTAAATCAAAGGTCAATTAACTAGCATGCAATACATAAGGCTACTTAAGATACCGTAAAGGTTATCGGTAATTGAGTTTAGTCAGTGTTACAAGGAATTAGGGGATGGATGTAGTTACCGGGTGTACCACTACCGACATACAACATAATTTATCTATAAATACTTATAACAAAATAAATACTTATAAATCTATAATGCTAGGTTAGGTTAGGTTGTATGGTTAGGGTAATGTATTTTTGTATCCAAAGGAGTCAAAATAGACGGAACATGATGGTGAGACGGGCGGTACACCTGGTAACTACATTCTTGCCGGAATTAGTTGCATATCTTTCCAACAGCAAAATCAAATTACGTTAAGGGAGCCCACCTCGCTTTTTTGTTTTCTCTTTATCTCCCTCTCTCTTTGGCTTGCATCCATTCGGCCCCATGCAGCCTACTGTTTTAAGACGTTTACCCGCATCCAGGTGTCAATATTCGGAAAATATAATCGAAACTACCACTAATTTTCCCATGGTTTTTCTTTTTGGTTTTAGGTAGTTTTCATCATTATACAGTAGTTGATATTAGTTACAATCCACGGAAAATGCTATTTCTCCCATTATCCAACGATCTTAAAACACTCAGATGCAAGTCATTTTCAGAGTAAATATACACTTTTTGTTTTGCCCTTTGATACAGGATGGGTTAGCCCCCCCCCCCCCCCCCACCCCATGCCTTATTGAAATCGGCATCTATTTTAACAGTAGGGGGCTTAATAAGAGTTTCACTGCTGTCAATAGGGAGAGTTATAGGGATAGTTTTTTGTGTTTACAGTACTGTATATAGTGCACATAAAATGTATCTCCGGAGGTTGAAACACATTTTAGTATGATCTTTGCAACATCCTTGTTCAAATATTGAGAAATAATTAGTGGTAGTTTCGGTTATAAGTACTTATTACCGAAACTACCACTATTTATTTCTCAATATTTGAAGGCTATCATAGAATAAGGATGTTGCAAAGATCATATTAAAATGTGTTTCAACCTCCGGAGATACACTTTATGTGCACTATATAAAGTACTGTAAAAACAAAAAACTCTCCCTATAACTCTCCCTATTGACAACAGTGGAACTCTTATTAAGCCGCTTACTGTTTAAATAGATGCTGATTTCAATAAGTCAAGGGGGGTGAAGGGGGGGGGGCACAGCCCCCCCCCCCCTCAACCCATCCTGTATCCAAAGGCAAAACAAATTGTATATTTACTCTGAACACGACTTACATCTGAGTGTTTTAAGATCGTTGGATAATGGGAGAAATACAGTTTTCCGGGGATTGTAGCTAATTTCAACTCTGTATAATGATGCAAACTACCTAACACCAAAAAGAAAAACCATGGGAAAATTAGTGGTAGGTTCGGTTATATTTTCCGGATTATGGTTAATTGAGGTGGCTTATGGTTAACTGAGGTGGATTAGGGTTAACTGAGATGGATTGTGGTTAACTGAGGTGGATTATGGTTAACTAGGGTGGATTATGGTTAACTGGGGCGGATTATGGTTAACTGGGGTGGATTATGGTTAACTAGGGTGGATTATGGTTAACTGAGGTGGATTATGGTTAACTGGGGTGGAATATGATTAACTGAGGAAGAATATGGTTAACTGAGATGGATTATGGTTAACTGGGGTGGAATATGATTTACGGGGGTGGATTATGGTTAACTGGGGTGGATTATGGTTAACTGGGTGGAATATGGTTAACTGGGGTGGATTATGGTTAACGGGTAGAATATGGTTAACTGGGGTGGATTATGGTTAACTGGGGTGGATTATGGTTAACTGAGGTGGATTATGATTAACTGAGGTGGATTATGGTTAACTGAGGTGGATTATGGTTAACTGAGGTGGATTATGGTTAACTGAGCTTGATTATGGTTAACTAGGGTGGATAAAGGCTAAGTGAGGTAGATTCAGGTTAAAATAGGTGGATTAAGTTTACCTACAAAATATTAGGGTTAATTTGAGTGGATTAACCCCTTCTGTACCGCGACACAGGTTCTACTATACAGTATTTTGACTAAGATTAGACGATTGTCTTCAACTGTGGAATAATATCTAGAAATTGATGAACTATAAACTTTCACAATTAGATTGTTGACGCCCACATGACCTTCCTAAGCTGCATACAAGCATCTAAATATGACTAAAACAAAATAAATAAGACGTCGCTGGTACAGAAGGGGTTATGGTACTGGGGTCGATAATCAACAACATAATCAGCAAATATTCAACAACATCAAACCTAATAATAACAACAACACAGTAAAGTTAATAACATAATCAACACAGTAAAATATATAACAATAACTATACACAACAACAGTATTGACAACAATGAAAACAACAACACTACCATCAACAGAATCATCAAAGGATTTTTCCACCCTCTCTCCTTTAGACCCTAATCCAATTCCAACGAAATACTATTGTTTCAACTTTACCAATAGATTACAGGGACAGAAATACCAAGACAAACAAAAGTATAACAAGCTAAATTATAAGAAAACACCGATAATGACAAAACAAAAACAATACTAACAACAAACTAATCAAAGGGATCATCAAACCACATCATTTTGTTCTCCTATTTTGCCGATTCCAATTGCACTAATTATTATTACAAACACCTTCAACGTGAATAACAA
Source organism: Lithodes maja (assembly GCA_037953745.1). Lineage (NCBI taxonomy): Eukaryota > Metazoa > Arthropoda > Malacostraca > Decapoda > Lithodidae > Lithodes > Lithodes maja. Next base: position 23,817 of record JBAKBP010019247.1, read on the forward strand.
CACAAACAAAATTATAACTTGCTCTATCACGCACAAGAACCACATTTATAAAGGTAAGGAAAGCAATGGAACAATACAATAACATAACCAAAACAAATTTACAATAGCATAAACAGTATCAGCTACATCAAAATCAAAATCTAAACTATACCCACCCATATTTCAACAATAGACCAAGCCAATTCCACCATAATTTTATATATCGTCAACAGAAACAACAATACTGCTGCTTGAACACGATAACTTCATAACGTTGTATCTAATTACTCTAACGAAACAAGAATAACATACAAACCATCATTGCTAAGCGTAAAAACACACCATGCTCATCTATAATTCCTCACACCAACAAAGAATACCTGTGCATAAAGCAATGTTAATAGACATAACACACACATTATGTTCGTCTCTAACAATTAAACGAGACACAAAAATAACATTCGAACCAACATTCATAAGCATAATAAGCACACCATGCTACTCTATACTTATTCCCACCAAACAAGGTTAACGATCAAAACAACATCAATAAACCTAATAAACATACCATGTGCTCATCTCTGATAACTCACACCAAACAAGAATAACACACAACCCAGCATTAATTAGCATTAATATGCTCATCTAACTCCAACCAAACAAGAACTATACACAAACTAATAACAATCACAATAAGCACCAAACCCTAACATCATCATCCTCAGATAGATCAAAACCACCTCCACCTTTTCCTCCCCAAGCGCGCCGAATCCAATCCAACTCAGGAATCAGGAATCAGATTGAAGACAGGTTGCTTCAAAGGTTAGAAGTACAAGGGTCTAGTGGAGAAAAAAGTTTTGAAGGATGAAGAGTTGGAGAGGTGAAAGCTGGTGGGCTGACCACCTTGCTATGTCCATGGTTTGTTGTTGTCTTCTGAGCAGCATGCCACGTGGTGTTGGTGAGGAAAGGCCGTTGTTGTTGGTGAAGGTGCGCGATGATGGTGGTGAAGAAGGAGATTATGTTGTTCTTGATCCCTCTTTGGTGGTGTGACCGGGCGATGTTGTTGCCAACACCGGCTTAGTAGACGTAGTTTGGTTCCCCTAAACTCTCCATTTCTCTTTTCCCGGAGTTCAAGTGGGTTTGGAGATCGCGTTAGCTGCAGACTTTACACGAGTGCCTCTTCAATCAACATTTAGTCGTAAATTTCGATCTGGTAGCTGCTTAATTAAAACCTTGTAGGAATTCTGGAACGTATATGATAGTCTACTATCAGGCTAGTCGTCTTAAATAGTACAAAATAGTCCTACTTGTTGTTAGAATAGCGTTGCTGATCAGGAGTTGCCGGAATGAGAACTCTTATGAATTGACCCTCAGCTGCAGACTTCAAGGGGCTTCTATTTTGTTTCTAGTGGCCTGAGCTGGTGCTGAGAGAGTCCCCTTTGTGGAGCCGACCGGATACAAGTGAAATAACTTTTTACCGAGGTGGGATGAGAGGAATGGAGGATAAGTTGAGGATGACTGGGAGAATTGGGGTAGTGGAAGAATGTAGTTACAGGTATGAAGGAATGATTGGGAATGTGATGTGGAGGATGGTAGGTGAAAGGTTGGATCGGGAGTAGAAAAGAAAACTACCAACAACAGATATATTTTTGTCTATGTATATGAAGGAGACAAAAGGCAAAGCTTACTGTAACAAGTGTCTCCCCCTAAGTTGAAAGAGTGACAGAGAGCCAAATTCAAGGTACGTTGGAGTCACAATGTCTGGATATACGTCTCCTCACAAGGGTGATAGGGGTATAATATATAACACAGTTTTCAGGATATATTGCTCATGCTTTCATAGACCTAAGAATAGGTAGGTTAGGGATAAGCCACTACTGAGCTGCCAATACCGTATAATGGACATAGTATATACATTATATTTTACTGGCTTGTCGTTGGCCATATGCGAGTTGTACTAAACATTAATACATTTAATACAGCATCAGTTCGTCGTCAATAATGTCACCCATAGACTTAATAACATTTTCAATTACTTGACCCCCTCCCATTTGTGTCCTAGGCTACCGGTACTCACTTCTCCCCCATGTTGAAATTAATTGCACCCCCCCCCCCTCCTACTCTACAACCCTATCCCTTCGCTTCAAACCCATATCCGATTAGCCACCTCTCCTCCTTGCCCCTTCCCATGTTTAATTTGAATAATTCCCTGCACCCCTTATACTTTACAACCCAACCGCTTCAATTACAACCTATATCAGATTATCCACCTCTCTCCCTGCCTCCCCTCCTTACCACGTTGAATACCCCCACCCTCCCCCACACTACAATCCTACCCCTGCAATTCCAACCCATATCAGATAATCTACCTATCCCCCTACCCCCCCCCTCCTACATTAACCCTCCCCTCCCTCACACTTGTATAATCACCTTTGCCCTTTTGAGACAATGTATTTGTAATTTTATGTATTAGTACTATCTCAATAAAGAATCAAATCAAATCAAATCCCCCCACACTACAATCCTACCCCTTCAATTTCAACCCATATCATATTATCCACCTTCTCGTCCCCCCTATCCCCTCCCATGTTGAAATTCCCTGCCCCTCAACTCTACCACCCTGCAATCCCAACCCATATCGGATAATCTACCTCTCTACCCAAGATATACAGTAGTCTATACCTTGCTCTCTACCTAGATACCAGAACTCGACCCCAGTCAATCGTAATTATCAGATTCGTGCTAATTGCCCTAATCAGACCACTAATTTGACGTCTGGCTGCTGTTCGCCCAAGACCAGCCCCTCCTCTGTGATTAGGAGGGGGTTGGAAGTGTTCTTTTAAGGAGAGAGAGAGAGAGAGAGAGAGAGAGAGAGAGAGAGAGAGAGAGAGAGAGAGAGAGAGAGAGAGAGAATGGAGTCTTGGTGATGGCAGCCATGTATGAAGTTGCTTGGTAGTTCCTTGGTATTCCCATCATGTTACCGAACTTAAAGGGGGATAGGCGTATTTATTTGCTTAATTGTTTATCTTTTAAATATATTGTTAATTTCCTCCCTAGACCTCCATCAAGCTTAACAGAACATCCCTTCTAGATCAATTTGTACATTTTTCGGTAGAAATGTGAACAAGTTAAGTTTTGTTGTGTTACCGGTAGGCTACATTGATTTACGATATTTCGAGAAATTAGAGTGGGGACAGACAGGTTGGGGAGGTGAGAAGGCTCTTAAGAATTAGAGAGAAGTAAAGGAGGAAAGGAAGAGCAAAGTAGAAGAGTAGAAGCTGGAGGGCTGTTCTCCTTGCTCTTGTTTAAAGATTTTCCTCTATTATTCTCGAGTAGTGAAGCTAACAAAAACTGAATATAATAGGTAAGTTTCTCTTTATGATTTAACATTAATATACAATACCAATTCGACAATAGGCAACTTCGTTCTAAGAGATAAAGAAACTGATCTTTTGCAAAGTATGTGCTGTGTTACTAACTTTGTCATACCAAGTAGTGTATGCAAACCATTAACCACTTCAGCACGATGACGTACTTTATATATTATTCTGGTTACCATTACGACCGTTTTTGTTATCTTATAATCTACTTCTAAGACTTAAACGGGTTGATACCCCTTCCCTTTCGGCGAGTGCGAGGCACCCGCCTTTCAACACAGTCCCACTTATATTCTGTCCATCTCTCCAACCCAAGAATTGGCAAATGTTCCCAGTATTACTTCTACTTAACAAGTAAACTCTGAAACGCTCTCCCTCGATAAATTTTTCCTTCATCCTAAGAATTAAACTGCTTTAAACTTCGTGTGTCCAGGCATTTTGACTCCAACGTCCCTTGAATTCGGTCCTGTCACCCTTTTGACTCTGGGGAAGACACTCGTTACAGGCAACCTGCCTTTTGTCTCCGTCGAACACACAGACAAAGTATATACGATCACAATATACACTATGAAACTGTCTTCGTGGTGCGATGTATAAGGTGTTGATTTTCGGTGTGAGCATCCTGGGTTCGAGTCCACGGACTGCCACATGTGTTTGTAAATTTCATTAATCGATTTTAGGAGTATGGTTGGTTGTTGGAAGGAACATAATAAAACATAGGTTCTTTTTCAAATGTTAGAACAAATAAATACGATGACAATATACCCTCTGAATAACATAGGTCCTTTTTCAAATGTCATAAAATTGCCAACTTCTAGCCAGATTAAAAGGTAAAAAGGCGTCATGGTGCTGAAAGGGTTAACATCGGATTCACCCCATAATTTATAGCTGTACTGGTGTACCGGTGACATCTTTTTAGTTGTTTCTAGTGTTACGAACTGGCACTCGGGTACACAAGGGCTCTCAATCAGGACTCGAATACGGCTCGCTGCCACAACGGAAACACACGATCCCAACCCCTGAGTACTGCCAGCCGAACAAAAAAACACCAATACCCTCCAGAGTTCAATCTGCTATAACGGGGTATACAAGGACTCGGTACTAGTGTTCAACAGCAGACTAATAAAGAGACAGGAATTATCTAGTCTGGTCAACAATCAAACAATGAAGTAAGAAGCAACAACACCAAAGAATAGTGTTGGCCGAAGCCGAAGTAATCCACCCTTGACTATGAACTTAAGAAGTCCTCCACCCTCTACTTCGGATCGGCACTATTACGTTACGTTAATTAATAGTCCTTAAGCATCGACCAAGGAATCTTCTGAAAAAAGTTAGATGCTTCTCGGATGCTCGTAAGAAGTACGTATCGGATTTTGAACAGTAATTCAATAAGCAAAAACACTGGCAATTAAATACTATTAAAGGCTTAAATTGGCATAAGAATAATTAAAATAATATGCAATAGTAAATGGCAAACATTAAAAGGAACTACTCCGCAAATGCAACGGCAATAGCCTACTCGGATTGTGCTCATGGGCCACTAATCACTAAAGTAGCCAAGCTTACAACACATGAAATCAATAGTGCATAAACAATATCATACATAAGGAAAGCTTCAATACTATTCTGTATCTACTAATCGAGTAAAGTCTAGCTGGGGTACTGTAGGCAAAAAGGTAGCAGTGACTGAGCAAAAACGGCTCGTAGCCTAGCGAAGTCCTCACGACTGTTTAAAGTATTACGTTAAAACTAACAAGTGCACTTTGAGAAATCCAGATCCCTTGTATCTGGTTTTCTCCCGGCTCCTTGACAAAGTAAAAACAAACTGTTAATAAAATACAGGGTGGTTAGGCTCTTGCCCTCACGCACTGTAAATTATTAACTCAACACAGTCAGCCGCGAAGACAACCTAGGCTTCACTGAACCGAAACGAGTATGCAGGTTTATCGCTTAACCACTGCATCAAACAACAACTCGTAACACAGAAAAGCCTTACCCCAGTCTAGCATTACCTAGACCAGCAGAAAACAGGAATAATAATAATAACACACAGGGAAATGCATATACAAGTGCAACAAACATAAATCAAATCCTATTCTAAGTTAACCTTTCCAAAATAGGCTATCTAATAGGCAAGTATCTCGTGAGAACTCAAGCGATAATACGTTGGCTGACTAGCTCTGCACCAACGGGACCATGGAAGTTAAACAGGGCAGGGAAAAGAGGAGATAAGAATGTAAGGTAGTAGAGAAAGTTCCCATCAGTCAGAAGAATATATATAGTTAGCAAGGGAAATGAGAAGTCGCTCTGCCTAATGAGTTCTGATGAAAAAATGGCTAGACTTCCCTTTTATACCCGGCCCTCTAGTGAGCCCAACGTGAACTACTAAGGACCGCCCACTGACAACCATTACGTAATTTCTCTCTCTCCTCTGGGATACACAAAGGCTCCCCCTAGCACTGAGGGAGGGAGGAGTGCTAGTGAGTTAGGCCCACCTCCAGCCTGGCGTACCCACTGACCCCTAACTGTGGCTGTTTCTCTTCCCATCATTACAAATAAGTTTTACACACAATACTTATAACTAATGATATAAAATAGAACTCGTTGACTCAGATGAAAACAAAATACATATTCATAATACTTATAGTACAACGGCTCACATGAACTAAGTTAGGAAACTCTACATAGACTACAGCCAAAGTTCCTGCCCTGACGATCCTAGCGAGAGTGGGGCATGACTAGGCGTTCTGTACAGCATGCTCACACGTGGACATGCGTCACACTAGGTATATTTAGCCGATTTTATGCAGTTTAAGAAGGATCAGTCGTAGTATAAGTTTAAGTATTATAGTTCGAAGCCTGTTAATTATTGGGGACCCTTTTTAAACTGAATAACATTATTTAATAGTAGCCAGAATGTAGATCAAAAAGACGTCACCGGTACAGAAGGGGTTAATAGGTGAACTGGTGTACTGGTGGGAGTTGTCCAGGCGCCCTAGCTGGATGACACATAGCTCCGGACAACTCCTCCTAACTAAACTTTCTCCCACTCTGTCATCGCCGGTAGGACTTGTGACCCAACCCTCCACTTTCACACACAGATGCACACACACACGTAATTTTTGTTTTCGGTTATTTTTGTTTTCGGTTGGGATAGGCTATCACCCCTGGTGGCCTATTTCTGTTTAAATAAAAATTAAATTGTTTTATGTTCGGCTATCACTGCGTATTTAAATTTAATTTTGTTTTGTTTTAATTTTCGGTTAGGCTATCATCGCTGATAACCTATTTGTGAGTATTTCAAAAATTTTGTTTTCGGTTAGGCCTATTTATGTAAGTGAAGCAACCTGAAGTGAGTGAATTTTTTTAAAAAGTGAGATAAGTGTTTTTAAAGTGAGTTAAGGGTTTTTAAAGTGAGTTAAGTGTTTTTTAAGTGAGAGAAGTGATCTGAAGAAAGTGATCGTCACCATGCCTCGTGCCTGTACGAACTGCGCCGGTAGGTTTGGTGTTTCCATGTTTGCTCCTGCCGATCCACAAGTCTGCCGACTCTGCCAGCAACGAGAGGATTTGACAGCGAAATTGGATGAAGCCCACAACAAGATCAACGCCCTCACCAGGAAGCTGGAATCACTCCAAGAGTTTGTAACATTCAACGTCGGAGTATCACTAACTCCAATTGTTTCAACTCCAACATCCACCACCGCCCCAATGTCATCTGCCAACAATCCAACACCTGCAGTAGCCACTGAAGCAGATGCTTCTGATGAACCTGAGCCAGCATCAAACCAGGACAGCCGCTGTTACGAACTGGCACTCGGGTACACAAGGGCTCTCAATCAGGACTCTAATACGGCTCGCTGCCACAACGGAAACACACGATCCCAACCCCTGAGTACTGCCAGCCGAACAAAAAACACCAATACCCTCCAGAGTTCAATCTGCTATAACGGGGTATACAAGAACTCGGTACTAGTGTTCAACAACAGACTAATAAAGAGACAGGAATTATCTAGTCTGGTCAACAATCAAACAATGAAGTAAGAAACAACAACACTAAAGAATAGTGTTGGCCGAAGCCGAAGTAATCCACCCTTGACTATGAACTTAAGAAGTCCACCACCCTCTGCTTCGGATCGGCACTATTACGTTACGTTAATTAATAGTCCTTAAGCATCGAGCAAGGAATCTTCTGAAAAAAGTTAGATGCTTCCCGGCTGCTCGTAAGAAGTACGTATCGGATTTTTGAACAGTAATTCAATAAGCAAAAACACTGGCAATTAAATACTATTAAAGGCTTAAATTGGCATAAGAATAATTAAAAGTACTCTGTTCCGCAAGGATGGCACTCATCTAAACTCTGTGGGTTCAACACGCATGGGTCGTCTCCTACACGAAGCAGTCCGCAGCCATGGATCAAAAAACGCCATCGAGAAGAAGCAGCAGTGACATAAATCATCTAATGCCAAGCAAAAAACAGAGACACCCTAGGACCACCAGCGATAAGGACCGAAGACAGCGAGGACCGAGTACAGCCATGAACATAATTGTAGATCCGATAAGAACCAAAAATATTATTAAATAGCGTTCCGTGAGTTCTAAAATAACAAATTTAAAAGGTTTTCTATGCAAACGCTCGTAGCATACGCAATAAATTTTCAGATTTAGAGGAGCTAGTGTTTACAGAAAATTATGATGTGATTGGCATAACAGAATCTGGGCTCAATACAGAAGATAGAGACTTTTTAGCAGAGTATTCATTTCCTGGTTATGTAATGTTTGAGAAAAGCCAAATAAATCGAAATGGAGGTGGTGTTTTACTTTATATCAAAGAAAGCCTTAACCCTACCCTCTTGTCAAAACCTCAAATTGTGAACGTCGACACATCTGTTGTGCTAATAAAGAATAATAAAGGTACACAAATAATACTTGCATTAATATACAGACCTCCAGCTCAATCAGTGAAAACTGACCAAGAAATTTACGAACAAATTGCAGATGTAAGTAACTCACAAAATACCGTAATTATTGGCGACTTTTTAATTTACCTGTGACTAAGTGGGGCGATACTCTTACTTCACACTCCGGACATGACTTGTATACGAACTTGCAAGAGAGTTCGCTTTATCAATTTGTTCGAACGCTGACCATTGGTAATAACGTTCTTGACATTGTACTTGCAACAAAAGAAGAATTAATAGAGAATTTGAATATTGGCGATGAATTCAGTAACAGCAACCATCGTACGATAACTTTCACTTTAAACTTTACTAGTAACGAACCAAATAGTAGCATCGAAAAAGTCCCTAATTTCAAGAAAGCAAACTTTCATAAACTTAGAGCTACATTTAAAGAAACTGACTGGAGCTTTTTAATTAACAATAACGACATAAATACATCTTGGAAGTTATTCAAAACCACTTACCTAAAAGCAGTGCAAGACTGCATACCATCGAAAATACGGCGTCCAGGCCATAATAATAAGCCCAAATGGTGGAATAAAGATATTTCAACCTGTCTGCTTGCTAAAAAATTTGCTAATGATAGATTAAAATCCTCACAAAATAACGAAGAACGGGTGAAATTTGTAGAGCTACGACGCAAAGCCAAAAAGTTAATTAAGCAAAGAAAAAAGACCCTAGAGTTACATACAGTATTGTGAATCAAAGTAAAACAAACCCGAAATAATTCTATAGTTATATCAGAAAGAAAAAAGTAGTTACTTCAACTGTTGAACCGTTAGTCGATGAAAATGGAGAATACACCAAAGACGAAGTGCAAATGAGTAAAGCCCTCAATACCTTCTTTGCATCAGTTTTTACAACAGAAGACCTCAGTGATATCCCTACACCATCGCCGATTCAGATTGATAATTCAGAGGTTCTAAGCAATATCACCATTACAGAGAGAGAACTATTGAATTGTTTAGATAAACTCAAGGTAAATAAAACGCCTGGACCTGATACAATCTCGCCTAGAGTTCTAAAGGAAGCTAAGGATGAGCTCTCCAAACCACTGACATTACTATTCATTAAATCCTTGCAGTCTGGAACTATGCCTGATCAGTGGAAGCTAGCCAACGTAACACCGATATTAAAAAAAGGCAGCAAATCCCTATCCAGTAACTATCGTCCAATTAGCTTAACCACAGTTGTATGTAAAATGCTAGAAACGGTCATAAGAGACAGACTCGTAAATCACTTAGAGGAAAATAACATACTTAAAGATACTCAACACGGCTTTCGTAAAATACGTTCCTGTTTAACAAACCTCTTAGACTTCTTCCACGATATTCTCAACCTCTACGATGAGAGTAAAGCTGTAGATATTATATACCTTGATTTTCAAAAGGCCTTTGACAAAGTTCCCCACAAACGTTTACTGCTAAAACTAAAAGCGCATGGAATACAAGACGGTGTGTTGAAATGGATAGAAAATTGGCTCAGCGACAGAAAGCAAGGAGTAGTCATAAACGGTAAGTCATCTAACTGGACCAATGTAAGAAGCGGGGTACCCCAGGGATCGGTACTAGGGCCAATTATCTTTCTAATTTACATCAACGACATAGATGAGGGTTAGTGACCTGATGAACCTATCTGCGAAACGTTGTCAATAAAGTGCTCTTCCTCAGATGGTGTTTTTTATCCATAGATGAGGGTCTCACATGTACAATCTCAAAATTTGCTGACGATACAAAAATTGCAATTAGCGTACTCTCAAAAGAACAAGTTGAAGATATGCAACACAATCTAGATAAATTGTCATGATGGGCCCAAATTTGGCAAATGAGTTTCAATGCGGATAAATGTAAAGTACTCCATATCGGATACCTAAATGAGAAAGCAAACTATTCGATGAATGGCACTCAGCTTAAGAATGTAAACAGAGAAACCGATCTGGGAGTAACAATATCGTGTAACCTAAAACCGAGTCAACAATGTTCAGAAGTTGTTAAGAAGGCAAACAAAATAATTGTCTTTATAGGTAGGTCATTTGAGCATAAATCCAAATAAGTTATCCTAACCCTTTACAATTCCTTAGTCCGCCCTCTTCTGGAAAACTGCATTCAATCCTGGTGCCCTTATTACCAAAAAGATATAAACAAGCTAGAACGAGTTCAACGTAGAGTTACCAAAATGATACCTAGCCTAAAGAACAAACCATACGAAGAGCGTCTTAGAGAATTAATTCTCTTTCTTTTAACCCAGCGCAGATTAAGAGGTGACTTAATTCAAGTGTTCAAAATCATCAAAGGCATCGACAATATGAACTGTAGTAAGTACTTCACTATCGACCAATCTAATTACACGCGGGGAAACGGTTGCTAAATTATTGGTAAATCTTTTAACTCACACGAATCTAAGAATTTCTTCTTCAATCGAGTTGTCAACTTGTGGAATGGGCTTCCCCGAGACGTTATAGACTGCATCACCGTTGATTCATTTAAACTTCGCATAGACAAATATCTCGCATCAAACCCGCGACTGACTGCATTTGTAAATGAATAACTTTTTTGTATCCTCCCCTTAGTTAGTAACCCATCTGTCCCCTACTAACTTCCTAATCCTGCCACTGACATTAGTTCCCTTTCCAATGTTCCCTTACCCACTCTAAATCACTGTTTGGACACTTGATCCTCAGTATTTTGGAGGACAAGCAGCCTAGAAGGGTCACTAGACCTGTTGTTGCTTGATTTCCTCTGTACTCCTTTGTACTTTGTACATACACACGACCCCAGCAACTTCCGACACACATACAATACGTAGCCTTCTCTCTCTCTCTCCCACACACACACACAGCCTGTTTACACAGACACACGATCTTTCACCACATACATACCCTCTCTATCCACACACACTCTTAAACTAACCCCACCCCCTCCCTAAGCACACACATCCGATCCCTCTCTACATTTTATACACATACGACTCAAATCCACACACACATACGCACATGACCCCTCTCTCCATACATACACATGCTGTACACACACTATAGACCTATAATTTTGCACACAAACACACACATGACACCTTTTTCTTTCTCTCTCTCTACACACACACACACACACACACACACACACACACACACACACACATGCTATACACACACATGCGACGTTTCTCTCTTCACACACACACTCGACCTCTCTCTCTCTTTTCATACAAAGGAGTACAAAGGAGTACAAAGGAAATCAAGCAACAACAGTTATAGTGACCCTTCTAGGCTGCTTGTCCTTCAAAACACTGAGGATCAAGTGTCCAAACAGTGGATTAGAGTGGGTAAGGGAACATTGGAAAGGGAACTACTGCCCTGGAACTAATGTCCGTGGCAGGATTAGGAAGTTAGTAGGGGACAGATGGGTTAGTAACTGAGGGGGGGGATAAAATAAAGTTATTCATTTACAAACGCAGTCAGTCGCGGGTTTGATGCGAGATATTTGTCTAGGCGGAGTTTAAATGAATCAACGGTGCTGCAGTCTATAACGTCTCGGGGAAGCCCATTCCACAAGTTGACAACTCGATTGAAGAAGAAATTCTTAGATTCGTGTGAGTAAAAAGATTTACCAATAATTTTGCAACCGTTTCCCCGCGTGTAATTAGATTGGTCGATAGTGAAGTACTTACTACAGTTCATATTGTCGATGCCTTTGATGATTTTCGCTGGGTTAAAGGAAATAGATTTAATTATCTAAGACGCTCTTCGTATGGTTTGTTCTTTAGGCTAGGTATCATTTTGGTAACTCTACGTTGAACTCGTTCTAGCTTGTTTATATCTTTTTGGTAATAAGGGCACCAGGATTGAACGCAGTATTCCAGAAGAGGGCGGACTAAGAAATTGTAAAAGGTTAGGATAACTTCTTTGGATTTATGCTCAAATGACCTGCCTATAAAGCCAATTATTTTGTTTGCCTTCTTAACAACTTCTGAACATTGTTGACTCGGTTTTAGGTTACTCGATATTGTTACTCCCAGATCGGTTTCTCTGTTTACATTCTTAAGCTGAGTGCCATTCATCGAATAGTTTGCTTTCTCATTTAGGTATCCGATATGTAGTACTTTACATTTATCCGCATTGAAACTCATTTGCCAAATTTGGGCCCAACATGACAATTTATCTAGATTGTGTTGCATATCGTCAACTTGTTCGTTTGAGAGTACGCAATTTGCAATTATTGTATCGTCAGCAAATTTTGAGATTGTACAGGTGAGACCTCATCTATGTCGTTGATGTAAATTAGAAAGAGAATTTGTCCTAGTACCGATCCCTGGGGTACCCCGCTACTTACATTGGTCCATTTAGATGCCTTACCGTTTATGACTACTCCTTGCTTTCTGTCGCTGAGCCAATTTTCTATCCATTTCAACACACCGTCTTGTATTCCATGCGCTTTTAGTTTTAGCAGTAAACGTTTGTGGGGAACTTTGTCAAAGGCCTTTTGAAAATCAAGGCATATAATATCTACAGCTTTACTCTCATTGTAGAGGTTGAGGATATCGTGGAAGAAGTCTAAGAGGTTTGTTAAACAGGAACGTTTTTTACGAAAGCCGTGTTGAGTATCTTTAAGTAAGTTATTTGCCTCTAAGTGATTTACGAGTCTGTCTTTTATGACCGTTTCTAGCATTTTACATACAATTGAGGTTAAGCTAATCGGACGATAGTTACTGGGTAGGGATTTGCTGCTTTTTTTAATATCGGTGTTACGTTGGCTAGCTTCCACTGATCAGGCATAGTCCCAGACTGCAAGGATTCATTGAATAGCAATGTCAGTGGTTTGGAGAGCTCATCCTTAGCTTCCTTTAGAACTCTAGGCAAGATTGTATCAGGTCCAGTCATTTTATTTACCTTGAGTTTATCTAAACAATTCAATACTTCTCTCTCTGTAACGGTGATATTGCTTAGAACATCTGAATTATCAATCTGAATCGGCGATGGTGTAGGGATATCACTGAGGTCTTCTGTTGTAAAACTGATGCAAAGAAGGTATTGAGGGCATTACTCATTTTTACTTCGTCTTTGGTGTATTCTCCATTTTCAGGTCCAACAGTTAAAGTAACTACTTTTTTCTTTCTGATATAACTATAGAATTCTTTCGGGTTTGTTTTACTTTGATTCGCAACATGTAACTCCAGGGTCTTTTTACTTTGCTTAACCCTTCCTACCCGGGCTGCCTTAGGTAAGGACAGCTCGGCAGAAGGGCCGCTACCTGGTATGCCTTACCTAAGGCATTTGCTTTAAAGCGTGCTTTAAATTTCGCGCGAGCAAATTTTACTTTGCGTGGGCGATCGTAGCGCCACCAAGCCTCAACTACCACTCTTATCAGTTCCTATGTTGCCGCCATTGCGAGCTAGAGCAAAAAAATTAATTCCGACACGTCCGATACTGTGCAATCTCCCGCGCGTCCCAGTGCTAACCCGCTTGCAACATCTACGCCTCTGCCAACCGAGAAGAAAAAGAAACTAAGGAAAGTGAAACGTTTGCTAAGTGAGAGTGCAATACACCGTGAACTTTTCAACCCGGATTTGAGTAGTGGTGAAAGCTCTGTGGACAAAAACCTCTATATTCAGAGTAGAAGTTGAAGCGAAGTTGACGATTTTGTGGGATTTGGTAATCATGACAATGTGGATTTATTTGAGGGGGGTGATAGTAGTGATGATCCTGATGTGGAAGTGGTGGAGGAAGGTGCTATTGAAGTACCAAGTGTGCTAGAGCCAACCCCTTCACCTAGTTTCGTAGGTCAGGGTAGGCCTAGGCCTAGCCCTAGCCCTACGCCAGGACCTTCCCCTTTGCCTGCCCGTACGCCCTTGAAAGTGGGTAAATACTTCTATAACAGTCTTTAGTGAAAAGTGCAGCCAAGAAAGCATGCAGGGAAGCAGAACAAGTGAGGGAAGGTGTAGATAGTGATAGTGATGCCGACCCAGGCCTAGCATTCCTTTGTCCCGACGCCTTGACCCGGGACGCCGGGAGGGCCACCCACAGCCCTCAGCTTCATCTGTCCCTCAGGATGACCAAAGGGCCTCTACAAGTGCGTCATTGGCCTCCCACAGTGTGCCACCACAGGCCCCGCATCGTAGGTCATTATTTCCGGCTGAAAAGTCCATGGCTAGCCGCAAAAGGAGCCCAACTCCCGAGGCCGAGGCTCCCATTGCTCAACCTCCCGCAGCCCCACGCCGCCGACGCCCGGTCTATTCTTCACCAGAGTTGTCTCCTGAAGAGGATGCTGACGACGCAACATTGCCCCAGATGACCTGACGTCGCCTGAGGAAGAGGAAAACGAAGAGGAAGAGGAAGAGGAAGTCCCGACAAGAAGAGTCAGAGGGCGAGGTTGTGGACGTGGTGAGCCTGCCGACGCCGCTGCTCCTGGGCCTGGGCCTGGGCGTGGGCATGCAGGGCATCCGCCTGGGCATCCACGTGGCCAAGGGCGTGTGCCAGGGCATCCAGGGCGTGTGCCTGCTGCAGCTGCACGTCCTCGTCCTCGAGCAGCTGACATGTTTGTGTGGACAGATGGGGCGGATTTTGAGCCAGATTGTCCTGCCTTTGACGAGGTACAACAGGGTTTCGGGGTGTCAGTGTCACCAGCATATCCCTGTGGCCCAAATGCCACCCCCAGTGAACTTTTCTGTGGCTTCTACGACAATGAAGTCATGGAATACCTTGTCAAAGAGACAAATAACCACCAGGCTATCTGTTAAAACTTTCTTGGGAGGAAGACCAGTGCCAAGATGGTGGCATGGAGAGCTCTCACTGTGGCAGAATTATATGTGTTCTTGGCACTCACAATGCTGATGACACACATAAAGAAGCACGTTCTGGCCGACTACTGGATAACTGGCGACCTCACAACGACTCCAGCATTTGGCAAATTCATGTCAAGGGATAGGTACTTCGACATCCTCTCATATCTCCACCTGACAAATAACATGCATGGCCACAAGCCCGACACACTCTGGAAGATCAGGCAACTGTATGACATGATACGTCATCGGTTTTCCACCTACCTGATTCCTTTTCAGAAGCTGTGCATCGACGAGTCTCTGGTCCTGTTCCGTGGTAGGCTGCACTTCCGACAGTATATCCCGTCCAAGAGACATCGCTTCGGCATCAAGCTCTTCGTCCTCTGCGACTGCAAGACGGGATATGTGCTCAACTTTATAGTCTACAGCGGCAAGGGTGGTGAGGTGCAGATTGACCCCCTCATTGCTTTTGGCGGCGCTGTGGTAAAGAGGATAATGGAGAGGTACTTCCATGACAACCACATCCTCTATACCGACAATTATTACACGTCGCCTATCCTCGCCAAGTACCTCCATGACCGCAAGACCGGAACTGTCGGCACAGTGAAGGGGAAGAGGAAGGGCATGCCAGCCTACCCAACCAAGACTAAGAAGACGGACATCTTCCATAAGAAGAGTGGCCCCATCCTCTCCATCCACTGGCATGACCAACGCAAGGTCAACCTCCTCACCACATGCCACAAAGCAGAGATGGTCCCCACAGGGAAGGTGGACCGAAAAACGAAGAACCCAATCACGAAACCAGCTGCTGTTCTGGACTATAACCTCAACATGCGCCTCGTCGACAAGTCCGACATGCAGATGGGCTTCATAGACTGCCTGCGAACATCTTGCAGGTGGTACAAGAAGTTTGTCCTGCATACATTAGATATGTCTGTCCTCAACGCGTACAACATCTACCGTTTGAGGAGTCCAGTCATGAAGTACAAGAGCCTGCGGACCTTCCAAAAGCAGCTGATACATGAGCTCCTGGTAAAACATGCGGGTACACCAGGGAGGCCACTACAAGGACCAGGCATGATGGACAGAACAGGGTGTGCCGAGTTCTTCAGAAAGCACCAGCTCGTCGCCCTTCCTTTCCAGGGTCCTAACAGCAGAATAAGAATATGTGTGCACCCGCACAACTCGACGACCAAGCAAACCCACAAAAACCACTTGGCAATGCCTCGAGTGTCAGGTGGGACTGTTTGCTGGCACCTGCTTCAATGATTTCCACACTATGACAAACTATTGAAGTGTAAGTGACAGTGATGGTGACACTCAATAATAATAATAATAATATAACTAAGTATAAGTGAAAGAGACACACATAAGTAATAATAAGTGCCTTCAGAACAATATGAACAAGTGAAAGTGACACTAAAATATATATTCCTAACAATAAATAAGTGAAAATGACACTATCAATTACCATAGACCAGTGAAATTGACACTAAACTAATAATAAAACTAAGTATAAGTGAATGAGACACACATAAGTAATAATAAGTGCCTTCAGAACAATATGAACAAGTGAAAGTGACACTACAATATATATTTCTAACAATAAATAAGTGAAAATGACACTATCAATTACCATAGTCCAGTATAAATAATCATAACTACTATAATAATGACTATAAAACTAAGTATAAGTGAAAGAAACACACATAAGTAATAATAAGTGCCTTCAGAACAATATGAACAAGTGAAAGTGACACTAAAATATATATTCCTAACAATAAATAAGTGAAAATGACACTATCAATTACCATAGTCCAGTATAAATAATCATAACTACTATAATAATAAAAATAAAACTAAGTATAAGTGACAGACACACACATTACTTCAGAAAAATAACTTTATTGAGTGAAAATAACATAATAACAATAATATATGGCATAATAAACAATAAAACACTAAAAAATCGCTTCCCGCCATAATTCAAGGTAGAGCGACGAGTCAAAACGTTCGTCGTAGCCTGGGCCGCGGTTGAGCATTCGGACGCGGCGAGGAAAATACGCGGCAAAAGTTACCTCCACTTCCATCACCATCACTCCTGAACCAGTTGAGCTAGAAAGCTCTACTCAACGCCATTCTACGCGGCAAGGTAAGGCACACATTTTGACATATGTTTGATTAATGTAGGTAGTATATTAAGCGAGATTAGCCTTAGTTTACTTTTGTTGTGTTTTCAGCCAAATCGCCCGGATACAGCCTCCGTCCTTAAGGAAGGCTGCCCGGGTAGGAAGGGTTAATTAACTTTTTGGCTTTGCGTCGTAGCTCTACAAATTTCACCCGTTCTTCGTCATTTTGTGAGGATTTTAATCTATCATTAGCCAATTTTTTAGCAAGCAGACAGTCTGAAATATCTTTATTCCACCACTTGGGCTTATCATTATGGCCTGGACGTCGTATTTTCAATGGTATGCAGTCTTGCACTGCCTTAAGGTAAGTGGTTCTGAAACACTCCCAAGATGTATTTATGTCGTTATTGTTAGTCAGAAAGCTCCAGTCAGTTTCTTTAACCCATGGAGCCCCGGCTAGTTTTGTAATGTTTGTTCACCAGAACCCGGCCGGTTTTCAAAAAATGGTTTTATTCCAGAAACAATAGCGAATGGGTTAGCAATGAAGGAAAAACCACGAAAAACCGCTCAAAAAGCATAAAGAATGGTCCTACAGAGCCCCCGAAAACGTATTTTACAAGAGTAAAAAAATTGAAGGCAATTACCCCAAAAAACCAGTGTGACGCATGTCCACGTGTGAGCATGCTGTACAGAACGCCTAGTCATGCCCCACTCTCGCTAGGATCGTCAGGGCAGGAACTTTGGCTGTAGTCTATGTAGAGTTTCCTAACTCAGTTCATGTGAGCCGTTGTACTATAAGTATTATGAATATGTATTTTGTTTTCATCTGAGTCAACGAGTTCTATTTTATATCATTGGTTATAAGTATTGTGTGTAAAACTTATTTGTAATGATGGGAAGAGAAACAGCCACAGTTAGGTGTCAGTGGATACGCCAGGCAGGAGGTAGGCCAAACTCACTCGCATTCCTCCCTCCCTCAGTGCTAGGGGAGCCTTTGTGTATCCCAGAGGAGAGAGAGAAATTACGTAATGGTTGTCAGTGGGCGGTCCTTAGTAGTTCACGTTGGGCTCACTAGAGGGCCGGGTATAAAAGGGAAGTCTAGCCATTTTTTCATCAGAACTCATTAGGCAGAGCGACTTCTCATTTCCCTTGCTAACTATTTATATTCTTCTGACTGATGGGAACTTTCTCTACTACCTTACATTCTTATTTCCTCTTTTCCCTGCCCTGTTTAACATCCATGGTCCCGTTGGTGCAGAGCTAGTCAGCCAACGTATTATCGCTTGAGTTCTCACGAGATACTTGCCTATTAGATAGCCTATTTTGGAAGGGTTGACTTAGAATAGGATTGATTTATGTTTGTTGCACTTGTATATGCATTTCCCTGTGTGTTATTATTATTATTCCTGTTTTCTGCTGGTCTAGGTAATGCTAGACTGGGGTAAGGCTTTTCTGTGTTTCGAGTTGTTGTTTGATGCAGTGGTTAAGCGATAAACCTGCATACTCGTTTCGGTTCAGTGAAGCCTAGGTTGTCTTCGCGGCTGACTGTGTTGAGTTTATAATTTACAGTGCGTGAGGGCAAGAGCCTAACCACCCTGTATTTTATTAACAGTTTGTTTTTACTTTGTCAAGGAGCCGGGAGAAAACCAGATACAAGGGATCTGGATTTCTCAAAGTGCACTTGTTAGTTTTAACGTAATACTTTAAACAGTCGTGAGGACTTCGCTAGGCTACGAGCCGTTTTTGCTCAGTCACTGCTACCTTTTTGCCTTCAGTACCCCAGCTAGACTTTACTCGATTAGTAGATACAGAATAGTATTGAAGCTTTCCTTATGTATGATATTGTTTATGCACTATTGATTTCATGTGTTGCAAGCTTGGCTACTTTAGTGATTAGTGGCCCACGAGCACAATCCGAGTAGGCTATTGCCGTTGCATTTGCGGAGTACTTCCTTTTAATGTTTGCCATTTACTATTGCATATTCTTTTAATTATTCTTATGCCATTTTAAGCCTTTAATAGTATTTAATTGCCAGTGTTTTTGCTTATTGAATTACTGTTCAAAATCCGATACATACTTCTTATGAGCATCCGAGAAGCATCTAACTTTTTTCAGAAGATTCCTTGCTCGATGCTTAAGGACTATTAATTAACGTAACGTAATAGTGCCGATCCGAAGTAGAGGGTGGTGGACTTCTTAAGTTCATAGTCAAGGGTGGATTACTTCGGCTTCGGCCAACACTATTCTTTTGTGTTGTTGTTTTTTACTTCATTGTTTGATTGTTGACCAGACTAGATAATTCCTGTCTCTTTATTAGTCTGTTGTTGAACACTAGTACCGAGTTCTTGTATTCCCCGTTATAGCAGATTGAACTCTGGAGGGTATTAGTGTTTTTTGTTCGGCTGGCAGTACTCAGGGGTTGGGATCGTGTGTTTCCGTTGTGGCAGCGAGCCGTATTCGAGTCCTGATTGAGAGCCCTTGTGTACCCGAGTGCCAGTTCGTAACAAATGGCGACCTTGCTTAGGATTTTGTGAACAGTATAAATTTTTGCAGAGTTGTACAACATTTGTTTGTTTGTATTTTAGCGTGCATATTGAAGAATATTTTTTTTTGTATGGCAATTAGTAAAGCATTTAAGAGACTCCAGTTAATTTAGTAATTAGTGCTTGCATAGGAAGTTTAACACTTTTGTCTCGAGAATTTTTTTGTGGACTTCAGTATGTCGTGCATTAGCACTGACGATGAGCGAGAGATGTCATTTGAAGGTGTGCCGTTAGTAACCAGTGAGGAGGATGCTAGAGTTTTTGTGAGTAAGCGGTACCACATGACGGAGGAGAGGCTGACTGGGGTGGATGTTTGTGGCTTGCACCTGATAGCCAAGGTTTTGGGCATTTCCAATGTAGCAGGGATGTCCAAGGGGGAGCTGATTTCCTGGGTGTTGCGTGGGCGACATGGGGTTTCGGAGGAGAGGGCGTTTGGGTGGGTTCCTCCCCAGATCCCCTCTCACTCGACTCCCACAGTGCCGTCCACTCAGTTACCGGAGGTTAGCACTCTCCCACAGAGGGATGAGAATTGGCAGATTGGAGTGCCCTCGGGTGGTGCACGTGGTGGTTCCCCAGTTTTTGCCCCCCCTCCTTCAGTAGTAGCAGCTCCCTCTTCCTACCTGTCTCCAGATATGGTATTTAGACTTGAGCTTGCTAAGATTGAGGCTAGGAAGCAGGAGATTGAGGCTAGGAAGCAGGAGGATGAGACCAGGAGGCAGGAGGATGAGACGAGGAGGCATGAGATTGAGGTTAGGAGGCAGGAGGATGAGACCAGGAGGCATGAGGCTGAGCTTAGGTACGACTCAGAGAAATATTGTGCTAAATTGGATTTAGATAAGACTCATGCAGAGTCGACAGGGACTCGGATGGGCCGTGAGGGCCAAGTAAGAGAACAGTCCTTAGCCCACTTAGTCAAATTGGTGCCGGTATTTAGTGAAACTGAAGTCACAGAATTTTTTAATCGTTTTGAGAAGAAGTGTAGGGAGCATAATTGGCCTGAAGAGAAGTGGGCAGCTCTAGTCTCCTCAAGACTTACGGGTAAGGGTCTGAAGGCTTATGATGCACTGCCTTTAGAGTCTTGCATTGACTACCCAGAATTGAAGAGAGCTGTCCTACGGGCATACGAGTTGCAACCGGAAACATATCGATTGAAGTTTCGGGGTGTTACAAAGACTAGGAAGGCGACCTTTCTTGAACATGCCCGGGACTTAAAAGATGCACTTAAAAACTGGACACGTTCTGAGAAAGCTGAGACGGCAGAACAGTTGACTGAGTTGTTTCTGCTCGAGCAGTTTTATAAGGATACTGGTGCAGAAATGACTTTAACTATTAAAGAAAAGAACCCAAGAACTCTTCAAGAGGCAGCTGAGATGGCTGACCTCAGGTTGTCGCTAATCAGGGGATGTGAATCTGTAAAGCGTGTTGATGCAGTTCCCAAGGGGCGCG